>SZWC01013519.1:64097-78629 GCA_023375785.1 Penium margaritaceum | reverse complement strand
CTCCGCTACCCGTCAGTCCTTGCACAACACCATCTTTTCTTCCCACAGTCTGGGGGGTGCGCTTGCTACGAGTGTCCCGGCTGCGCCAGTAGCCCACTCAGCACTCCACGCTGGCGGACGACGACGACACCCCCTTGTGGGTGCGCATGCTTGACCATACCTGCTGGCAGGAGGACATCGACGCTGCAATAGAGCGTGAGAGGGAGGACATCAATCGCCAAGTCTACACCCCCGATGACCTACCACCGTCACCACCCTTGTCACCACGAATGCAACCTACTAGCAGCTCCCAACCTCGTGAACCATCCGCTTCACCCACTCCTGCTCCTCCTTCTACTACAGCAGGACCTGACACAGCATCTACTGCACCCGAGGTGCCCGGCATCATCCCGGTTCTTTCCGTTCATACTGACTCAATCAGCTTGGCCAGCGTTATCCTTGACGCAGCGGCTGGTGCCGCAGCTACCTTCGCAGCAACAGCAAGGGCCTGCCGTGCCCCCGCACAAACGGCCGTTGGCCGGGCAGCTGAAGCATACGCGCACACAGTTGCGACACTCACTCTGCTAGCAACTGCTGTCGCCAACATGGCCACACAGATCACAGCTGCCACAACATTTATTGCCACGGCAGCCTCCACAGCAGCAGACGCCACTTCCAGCTCCGTTGGCTCCATCCGAGCATCCACTGCCTTAGCAGTGCTGATGCCTACTGGCGCCTCGCATGACGCAACAACACCCATCACCACCGGTGTCCTCGTGGCATCTGCCAATGCTGTAGTCACTGGAGCCGCTACGACAGGACTTTTGTGCCTCATCGTGGCGGTTGCAGGCTATGTGGCAGTTCTGTCTTCATCGGCTTCAGCTGTCGTGCCGCCGCTCTTCAATCTTCTCTCGCGTCACTAGTTCAGTGAGCATTGCCTTCCAACTGACTCTTTGTTCACCTTTCACTCTCCTCTTACTTCACTCTCAGTTCCTATTCCACCTTCCATCATGCCTGCACCAGAGGAAACTATAGAGGCCCTTCAGGCCGCTCTTAGTGAGGCGCAAGCAGAGCGCCGCAAAGCTGAGGATGACCTTCACCGGGGGCAAGAAGCACAGCATGAGCTAGTTGCTACAGTAGCCGCACTAGTCATTGAGAAACTGCGTGTCATTCCCACCTTTGCCGCAGTTCTACCTACCACAGATTCTGCCTCAGCAGACTCGTCTGCTCCTCCCGATGGTGCCGTTGCCAACTCGTCCTCTCCCTCTCTCTCCGCAGCAGCCTTTACCCGTCCTCTGCTTCCAGCTCAGCAAAAGGACTTTGAAACTCCACCACCACAGTTCACTTCCAAGCTCATGTTCACGTCCTAGGAGACTTGCTTCAGCGCATGGGCCCAAGGTGAGCTTCTCTGGGAGTACTACTTGCCAGCCAAGGCGCCATTTGTGCCACAGCCTACAGAGGCCGCTCATGCTGTGCGAGCACTCATCAATGCACGTCCAAAAAGTCTTCTCGACGACATTGGTACGTACAATGCAGACCCCTCTCGTGGCACCCCAGCTGACCCGATCGGCGCCTACGCTCTCATCCGCCGCCGCAAGACAGTAACTGGGCACGTTGCCTAGAGGGTCCTCACGGTGCAATTCCAAACCTTGCAGATGCAAGTGGATGAGACAACAGATGAGTATTGGGCGCGCAGTCTGCGCCTGCTGCGAGACCTGGGCAGGGCCGCCCCCGGTCCTCTTTCCGCCTGCCTGTCCATCGTTGCTGGCCTCATTCCTGAGCTGTCTGACTTGTATCTCCATGTCTCTCAGGCAGAACTTGAGCGCCTTGCCTCTGAACATGTCCCTGCTGATTCCCCACCTGGGATCGGCCCCCTTTTTTACTTCACTGCCTCACGTCTGGCCGACTGGTGGAATGCCCTCCAGAACAAGCGCATGCATCGCACTGCATTGGCTACTATCACCACCTCCACCTCTTCCTCCTCTGCCGCAGCTCCCTCTCCCTTGTCCTTGTTGCAGGCGGCAGCACATTCCACTCAAGGTGTCCCCAAAGGTGGGGGTGGTGGTTCCGGTCGGGATGGCGGTCAAGGGGGCAAAGGCCGTGGGGGTGGTCGCAGTGGCAAGAACTCGACCACCACTGCTGCTGACGTCAGTTCGAACTGTGGCGCCTTTGGTCACTCTGCACCAAAATGCCCTGCCCCTCGTGATGATACCTGTTTGGCCTCCTCCATGCGCACCCACTGGGCACGTACCGGTGTTACTGCCTCCTCCGCCGCTGCTGCAGGGACTGCCGCCTCCTCCTCATCATCCTCCATTGGCTCTACGCTTTCCACCACCACCTCTTCCGCCCTTCACCCGACACCTCCGACATCCAGTCCTTGGGGTTGGATTCCTCCTCCATCTGGACCACCGTACTACGGCCCTCCGCCCTCTCACTACCACGTACCCCACTGGGTGCGTGACGACGGGCACTTCTCTGACCGCTCCTCCGACCGTTCCTCGGAGCGCTCCTCTGATCGCCGTGACGAGGAGCACACCCTTGAACGTCGGTTGGCGGAGCTTCTTCACCTTTGCTCTCAGGGAGGTGAGAGTGTGAGTGGCCAGTCCCACGTGTCTGTTTGTGAGTCTGAGGTCACTCTTCGTGGTGACTCCTCTGGTCATGTTCAAGGGGACTTGCCTGATGATTGTGCCTGGATTGAAGAATGGCAGTGACACACATACCCTACACGTCTTGGTCGCTCGTCCTCTCTCTCTTCCCGCAGTACCGTTGCTATCTGTCTTGTCCTCCCCTCCACTCGTGCCTCGCCCAGCCTTTGGATCATCGATTCTGGGGCCACGCATCACATAACCTCCTTTCGTTCCTCCTTCATCTCTCTTCGCCCTATTCAGTCCGTACGTTCTATCCGCACTGGCTCTGGCCAGCTGCTCCCTGTTCAGGGTGTTGGTATGGTACGCTTTGTGGGTCCTGGTGGCACTGTCTACCTTCTTGATGTCTTGTATGTGCCTGACCTTGAGGTCAGTCTTCTCTCTGTGACCACCCTTGACGACCAGGGCATGGACTTCTCCTCCAGCCGTGGCCTTGCCTCTACCTCTCTTCGCTCGTCTGGCCGTGTTGTTCTTCGTGGTGTGCGCTGTGACCGCCTGTTCCGCGTCCCGCTCACGTTGCCCTCCACTTCCGCTGTATCTGCTCTTGTTCACGTTGCCCCGTCCTTGTCGCCTGAGCACACTGATCTCTTGCATCGTCGTCTATGCCACATTCACACCGCCGCCATCCAGCGCCTTCTTCGCCTTCGACCCGTCCACTGCCTTGACCCTGCCACGTTTGCTCCTCCTTGCACGTCCACCTGTCTTGACTGTGCCAGTGGCAAGATGCATCGTTCCCCTTTTTCCACCTCTGAGTCCACTACCGCTCAACCCCTCAACATGGTGCATGCTGACGTCATGGGTCCATTGCCCAATGACTTACTTGGCGACCTTGGCCGTTACGTCCTATGCTTGACAGATGATTTCTCCCACTACCGCTGGGTCTTTCCCCTTCGTCGCAAAAGTGACGTCACTGGTGTTCTTGAGTCCTGGCTCGCGCAGGTTGAGTGTGCCTGCAACAGGCCCTTGCGTGTGTTTTGCAGTGGTCAGTTCTTTGGTTCCACCTCTCATTTCCTCTCCTCTCGTGGTGTCCAGGTAGAGTCTTCTGCACCTTACACCCCTCAACAAAATGGTGTCTCTGAGTACTAGAACTGCATCCTTTCTGATGGTGTGCGTTCTCTCCTCTCTGCCTCCGGCCTATCTCCTCTCTTTGCCTTTGAGGCCATGTCCTACATCACTTGGGTCTGGAACCGTGTCCCTCATGGTCCCCTCCCTCACTCTGTCACCCCCTCTGAAAACTGGACTGGCTAGCATGCCGATCTTTGCCTTGCCCGTGTTTGGGGGTGTCTTGCCTCTGTGTGGGTCCCCTTGGACCACCGCGATGGCAAGCTGTCCCCTCGTGGCCAGCTCTGCCTCTTTCTGGCCATCTCTCCCTTCTCCAAAGCGTGGCGCTTCTGGGATCCCTCTCGGTGCCGTGTCATCGAGTCTCGTGATGCACTCTTCTTTGAACACCTGTTTGAATGTGACACTTCCTGCCTTGGTGCCTCCCTCGCTCCGTCCTCTCAGGGTGGGGGTCGTTCTCTGCCCTTTGGGCCTTCAGTTCTCCCCTCTGGGCTCCCTTGTCGCCCCCCATTGCCTCGTCCACTGCACCGAGTTTGGCCTTGCCCTCCTCTCCCTCTCAGTCTTCTCTTCGCCCTCTGTGTCGTCTGCTCCTCTTACTACGCCTTCTCCCCGGCCGTCTCCTTCTTCGTCTGATGCTATCTCACCCGTATCTTCTGTCTCCCCACCTGGAACTGTCTCCCCGCCACTTGTTCTCTCTCCACAATCTGACTCTGCGGTCTCCCCACCGTCGGCTGTGCAGCCACGTCCTGATGTTCCTTTTGCCTCTGTGCGTGCACCGTCCATTCCCCCGGTGTCACCCTACACTCGTGGCGGGCGCCTCCGGGCACTTCCCTCTCAGTCTCATTCAGTGGTCTCTGGTGACCCTGGCCTCCGGGCCCTTGGTCTTGCTACCTCTGCTCTGTCCACTGCTGCATCTATGATTCATCCCAGCACTGCACTGGGGTACTCCCTTGTTGAGGATGAGTTCCATTCAGCTCTGTCCTCATCTGTGGCTGGATATGTGGCGTCGTACTTCACTGCCGCTGGGCTCTCCCCTCTACCACCTAAGCCCTTGACTTTTCAAGCAACTCGCACGGCCTCCGACTCCTCCCTGTGAGAGAAGGCCATGAAGGCCGAACTTGATGCACTTTCTGAGCATGAGGTGTACGAGCTTGTTGACCTCGCACCGGGTCGCAAGGCAGTTGCGGCCAAGTGGGTGTACCGTCGTAACCCTGACAACACCACTGAACGCTACAAGGCGCGTCTCACCGCAAAGGGATTCTCTCAGATCCCTGGCGTCGACTTTGACGAGACATCTGCCCTAGTTGGTCGCTACACCACGGCTAGGACTCTCTTGGGCCTGGTTGCTCAGCATGATTGGGAGCTTGAGCAAATGGATGTCAACAATGCCTTCCTCCATGGTAGGTTGGATGAGGATATTTACATGGTGCAGCCATCTGGCTTCTTAGATGGAACAAACCGGGTGTGGCGCTTGCGCAAGGCCCTCTATGGCCTGAAACAGTCCCCACGGTGTTGGAACCAAGAAATCACAGCGACCCTTGAAAAGGGAGAGTACAGAAGGAGCGTTGTGGACCCTGCGCTGTTCCTCAGTGGCCCGACCAAGTCGCTTGTTGCCATCCTTGTCTACGTGGATGATCTTCTCATTGCCTATCCTGATCCTGCCTCTGTCGCGGCAGCAAAGGCACTTCTTCAGGTGACATACAAGATGAAGGATCTTGGGCCGGCTCGAGTCTTTCTTGGCATGGAGTTCGAACGAGATCGGGGGCGTCGCACCTTGCACGTCCATCAGGCTGCATATGTACACAGCCTAGGGGAGCGGTTTGCCCCGCTCCTCACATCCATCCCCACTGCGTCCACTCCCATGACGCCCACTGGTAAGTCCTTACTGAAGTCTCGGGACATGTCCACACTGGGGGAGACGGTCGATGTGACTGATTACCTCCGTGTCATTGGCTCTTTGACATACCTTGCCACAACCACTCGTGCAGATGTGGCATTTGCTGTGAACTTCCTTTCTCAGTTCTCCAAGTGTCCCTGTGAGCGCCATCTTGAGGCAGCATTGCGGGTGGTGCGCTATGCTCTCTCCACCCCCCGCATCGGCCTGTACTTTCGTGCACAGCCCTCAGTTGTTGTTGACGGCTTCACGAACAGTGACTGATGCAGCAGGTTGGGGCAGCAGCGTTGTTGATGCAGCGTGCGGGCTTCCACGCTCGTTGCTTAAGTCAGCTGCCCCCTCAGTCTGCTGCTCTAGAGTCTAAGTCTGGAAGCTCCGGGTTTTGTTACTCAGAAATGCGCGCGCCAGAGTTAGCGCCAGAAAGCAGCTGAAAACTGATGATGACTGATTACGAATGAAGAATGAAGAACAATGGGAGACCCCTCCAAGTTCTAGGCCCCCCCCCAGCTCTGTAGAGCTTGTTACTCAGTTCATCAGCCAATCAGAAAATAGCTTAGTTCAGGCTGGCAGGTTTTCTCCGTGATGCCTGCCAAGCAGCCGACAGCCCAAAACCCGGGCGTCGTCTGTTTTGCCTGAAAACTGGACCATACCATAATACCGCCGCTGCGAACGCAGCCGTGCGGTCAGAATCTGCTAGAAAAATAGTAGCAAGGAGTTATGGCAGCCTAAACCCGGATGGTGCCCACAATGGTTTATGCTGCCAAACAGGGCCATGCAACATGAAACTGGGACCCTAGGCAGTGCATGNACGACCGCCGAGGAGGCCTGCCGATGGAGCTGAGCGCGTCGCCGGAGAGAGGAGGCTCCAGCAAACTGCGAGAAGACCTCAACGTGCGTCGGCTCCACCGGATGACACTCCATCAGCGTCGAGTCTCGCCGTCAGTCATCTGCACGCCGATGTACACAAGCCAGGAGGACACAACAGAGCACAATGAGAGATGCGAAAAAACCAACACTCCCCCATGACTCACAGGCGTAGTGCACATGGGCGGACAGGGACACGGTCAACATCCAGACTCCCTCAGGGCATGCAGAGACGCAGGCACAGATAAAGAGAGAGCCACTCAAGGACGTACGCGGACCGAACTCACAGCCTTCTTGAACGAGTCGCGCTTCAGTACCTTGGTCAGGAAGTCAGCCAACTGCCGTGCTGTCTCAACCCACACGATGCTGATGCTGCCGTCATGCAACAACAAACGCACATAGTGATACTCAACCTTGATGTGCTTTGTGCGTGTGTGATGCACGCCGTCATTGTCGGCGATGGCCATGGCTCTCTCATTGTCACAATGCAACGTGATGGATGGGACGGACTCACGCAACTCGGACAACAGAAGACGCAACCACACACTCTCACACGCGCCTGATCCAAGAGCCACGTACTCAGCCTCAGCAGTGCTGCGTGCAATGCACCCCTGCTTGCCACTACGCCAAGACACAGCCGTGCCGCCAATCAGAAAGATCCAGCCTGTGCTACTCTTACCATCCAGACTGCCGGCCCAGTCGCTGTCGGTGGAGCCCACTGCGACAACAGACGGTTGACGGTGGAACATGAGACCTCGCCGAGGAGTCGAGACGACATAGCGCAGTACTCGGATCGCGGCCTCGTGGTGGAGGTGACGCGGCTCCTGAGAAAACTGGGCCAGGAGGTTGACGGCGAACGCGATGTCTGGACGCGTCGTCATCGCCAGGAACATCAGTGACCCGATGACTCGCAGGTACGTGGTCACGTCAACTGGCTTCCCCACAATAGCTAGGTCACGACTCTTTAGCTTCACCTTGCCATCGGGCGACATGGGTGAGGATGCGCTCGGCACGAGTGGCAGGTCCTCGGCGAAGCGAGTGGACAGAGTCTACACATAAGCAGCCTGATGGACATGGAGGATGCCTTGGGAGCGATCATGCTCGAGCTCCATGCCCACGAAGACTCGGGCAGACCCGAGATCCTTCATCTGGTAGGTGGCGTGCAGCAGGTCCTTGACGCGCTGGATGGCGGCCGTGTCTGGCGACGCAATGAGGAGGTCGTCGACGTACACCAAAACAGCAGCGAAGGTCTGGCCTCGCGGACTGACAAACAGTGCAGGGTCCGCGGTGCTGTGCTGGAGCCCACCAAGAAGGAGCGTGCTGCTGATCTCCTTGTTCCAGCATCGAGGCGACTGCTTCAGGCCATAGAGGGCCTTACGCAGTCACCACACTCTCCCAGTGCCATCGTCGAAGCCTGGTGGCTGCACCATGTAAAGCTCCTCACCCTCTTGTGAACCATGGAGAAAAGCGTTGCTCACATCCATCTGATGCAGCTCCCACCCGTGCTGGGCAACCAGGCTGAAGAGCGCCCGGCTGGTGGAGAACCGGCCAACTGGGGCAAAGATCTGGTCATAGTCGACCCCAGGGACCTGGGCAAACCCCTTTGCAGTGAGGCGGGCCTTATACTTGTCCAAGGACCCGTCGGGTTTCCACTTGCGCCGAAAGACCCACTTGGCGCCGATGGCCTTCCGACCTGGAGGAAGGTCCACGAGGTCGTACACGTGGTGCTGTCGGATAGCGGCGAGCTCATTGGCCCAGGTAGCGTCCCAGTGTGCGGCCTCAGGAGAGGCTCGTGCCTCGCGCAAGGTGGCTGGGTCCTCCGGGTGTGCTGTGGAGCGGACTTAGAGAGCATGTGCCTCTCGCGCCCCAGGTGGGATGCGCGCAAGGGCAGCCACGACAGCGTGCCGATGCTCGTGATGGAGCATGGCATAGCCCAATGCGCAGCCCGGGTGCAGATCTGCAATGGTGGCCGATGTGGTCAGGCCCAGTGCCTTGGTGCCAGGGTCCCCACTCACGACCATGGGAGTGGAGGAGGCACATGGAGCCACGGGGGGTCGAGGCGCTACCGAGCGCGGTGCGACGGTCTGCACGCTCACCGACGGCCTGGGTTGGAGGCTGCCGCCGGGGCCACGTGTGTAGCGTGGCAAGGCATGCGATGGCGCTGAGTCTGATGGGCCAGTGGAGGCGACTGGGGCTGTCGGCCCGGAGAGATCAGCGCACACGACGGGAGCTGCCGGCCCGGAGGGACCAGCAGACGCGACTGGGGCAGTTGGCCCGGAGGGACCAGCGGACGCGACTGGGGCAGCTGGCCCAGAGGGGCCAGCGGACGCGGCTGGAGCAGCTGGCCCGGAGGGACCAGCGGACGCGGCTGGGGCAGCTGGCCCGGAGGGACCAGCGGACGCGACTGGGGAAGTTGGCCCCGAGGGACCAGCGGACGCGGCTGGGGAAGCTGGCCCGGAGGGACCAGCGGACGCGGCTGGGGCAGCTGGCCCGGAGGGACCAGCGGACGCGACTGGGGAAGCTGACTCGGAGGGACCAGCGGACACGGCTGGGGAAGCTGGCCCGGAGGGACCAGCGGACGCGACTGGGGCAGCTGGCCCGAAGGGATCAGCAGACGCGACTGGGGCAGCAGGCCCGAAGGGACCAGCGGACACGACTGGGGCAGCCGGCTCAGAGGGACCAAAGAATGTGTCACCCGGATGCGGTAGGACGGAGGACGGACTCACCACTCCCCCACGCGACAGGATACACACAGACGAGCCAGAGCAAATGAGGTCGCGAGGAAACAGGTCCTCGAAGAAGAGGGCATCCTGGGACTTGACGATGTAGTGCCGGAAGGGGTCCCAGAAGCGCCAGGCCTTGGACTGACGAGAGACACCGAGGAAGGTGCATGGACGGCCGCGGGGGGCGAGCTTGCCGCCCTGCTGCGGGGAGGGCAGCCAGACAATGGCGACACAACCCCAGACGCGAGCGGGGCGAAGGTCAGCGCGCTGACCGCACCAATGCTAATACGGCGTGGACTGACGGGGAAGGGGACCATGGGGAATCCGGTTCCAGACCCAGGTCATGTAGGCCATGGCTTCAAAGTAGAAGCCCTTGGAGAGACCGGACTCGACACGCATGGTGCGGATGGCGTTGGCCATGGTCCGGTTCCACCGCTCGGAGACACCGTTCAGGGCGGGTATGTAGGACGCCGATGTCTCGTGGTGGATCCCGCGGGAGACGAGGAAAGTCGTGGCCTCACCCATGTACTCGCCACCGCGATCGGAGAGAAAGCGGCGAAGGGAGCGGCCACACGCGCGCTCTGCGAGGACAAGCCAGTCGTGGATGACCCGGGCGACATCGCTCTTCTACCTAAGACAGAAGACCCAGCGATAGCGAGAGTAGTCGTCCGTGAGGGTGAGGACATAGCGACCATGCTCGCCGACCGACTCGGTGGGGAGAGGGCCCATGACATCCGAATGGACAAGGTCGAGAGGGCCAGATGCACGGGAGGCAGACAAGGGGTACGTGGACCGGTGCATCTTCCCCTGTGCGCAGTCAATGCACTCAGTGGGGCACGGGAGAGGGAAAGTCTCCGGGTCTAGGCTCGAGGCAGGCTGGGTGCGAAGCATGCTGTCCACAGCGGCAGAGTGGACGTGGTAGAGGCGGCGGTGCAAGAGGCGGGTGTACTGAGGAGAAAGCGTACTGGTGACGAGCACATGGCCTGTGGCGGCCGACGAGGAGGAGACGGGAGAAGAATAGGAGAGACGAGGAAAATGCCACAGGTTGCCACGGGCGGTGGCGTGTAGGACGACAAGACCAGACGGACGCAACGACACAGTGCCAACACCACGCGAGTGCACAACATCCATGCTCATGCGGTCAAGGGCAGTCACGGACAGGAGGCTGAGCTCGAGACCAGGGACGAAGAGGACATCGGTCAGAACGACGTCACCGGCAGGACCACGAAAACGAACGACGCCAACACCATGGACAGGCAACACCTGTCCAGAGCCCGTCCGGACACCGGAGACATCGCCGACAGGACCGAGCATACTGAAGGCCTCACGAGAGGCCGTCATGTGATGCGTGGCCCCAGAGTCGATGATCCAAGTCTCAGCAGGGTCCTGGACCGGGGTCGCTAGATCGCTAACGGTCACATGGCAGCAGGTGAGGGACACGGACACGGTGGACGGAGGCGCGAAACGGGACTGCCAATCGTCAAGCCAGGCAACATCATCAAGAAGAGAGGCGGAGGAGGCCACGGGCGACGACGAGACAGACGAGGAAACGGGACACGACCGCAACTCAGTCTCAGTCATGCAGGGCTGGGGAGGAGAGCAGGAGGTGACGCAACTCGCACTTCCCTGGGGAGGAGGGCGAGGCAGGCCGTGCTGGAGCGCGATAAACAGCTCCAGCTGACGCTCACGGGAGGAGGGCCCGGGAGCGTAGACGGAGTGCGGAGTGACGGCGCCGGAGCCCGGGTAGGAGGAGGATGGAGTCGCCGAAGGGAGCGGGGGCGTCGACGACTGCGGAGTCGGTGTCTGCGGGACTGGCGAGGCGACCGGGGTGGTGGAGCCGCTGGACGAGGTCGAGGCGTCAGAGCTGGCGACAGCGACGGAGGCCGAGGCAAGACGGCGCTCCCGCTGGCGACGCATGGTGGCGATGACGCGCGCCTCGTCCGTCGGCAGCGGGCATGTGTACCACCCGTGCCCGGGCTGGCCACAGTTGTGGCAGGCAGAGCCACCACTGCCAGACCCGGTCGACGGCTGCAGCTGCTGCTGCTGCTGCTAATTCTTGCCCTTCTTGCTCCGACGCTTCTTCTTCCCCGTCGGCGAAGTGCTGGCAGAGGAGCTGGCTGAGGAGCTGGCGGATGTAGCTGTGGCGGGGGAGGCGATGGCCACGGAGGCGAGAGCCTCCATGCGATGGAGTTCGGACTCCTGGCAAGCAACCTCAATGTGGAGGAAGAGCTCGTATCCCCAGGGCATGAGGGTGCCCTGGGCCGCCATGGTGGAGAGGACGTCCTGGGGGTAGTGGACGAAGACGTCCGCGTACACGCTGGTGGCGCCGCGCTTGATGGTGAGGAGCGCGGACAGAGGAGGTGGAGCAGATGTGCCAAGACGACGCAGGATGTCCTCCGCCCGCTGCCAGTAGGCAGTGACCGTCTCGGTCTCCCCTATGCGCAGGGAGTTGAACTCCCGGAGCAGACGGCTGATCTCAGCGTCGCTAGACAGGCAATGAGGCCGAGTGAGGATGTGCCATGCGGATGTAGGGTCCGGTGTGGCGCCAGTGGTGAAGTCGTCGAGGTAAGGCTCCAGTGCGAGGCGGGAAGCCGGAGGGGCGACTGGGACGAGGGCATGGACGGCGCGACCAGCGCCATACAGCTGGTCGGCCTGGGTGGAGTCATAGGGATGGGTGTAGTACACCCATAGGCCCTCCCCTTGCGCCCAGATCCGAAAGCTGAGCTCCCAGCTCCGGAACTGCTCGCCAGCCTTAAGCGGCGGCGGTTGTGTCTCAAAGTCCTTCTGCCTGCGGCCGGCGTCCAGAGTGGGGCCAAGGACGGAGGTCACCGTCTGCCGCTAGCGCTGAGTCTGCTGCTGCACTAGGTAGTGCGTGGCAGCGGACACAGCTGGGCTGGCTTGCCCTAGAGGGATGAAGGGTGGCAGCGCACCGGTAGCAGTGTGGGAAGCTGATGGCTGCAGCGCCGTAAGCTGCTGTGTCAGGGCGGTGAGCTGTAGCTGAAGAGCGGCGAGGGGGTCAGGGACGCCACCGCCGATGCCAGAGGACATCTGCTGCTGCTGCTTCTGCTGCTACTGCTGCTGCTTCTGCATCAAGGCGGCGAGCTGCAACTGAAGAGTGGCGAGTGGGTCAGGGATGCCACTGCCAATGCCAGAGGGCAACTGCTGCTGCTGCTGCTGCTGCTGCTGCTGTTGCTGCTACTGCTGCTGCTGCTGCTGCTGTTGCTGTGGCTGCTGCTATTGTTGTTGCTGCTGCTGCTGCTGCTGCTGCTGCTGCTATTGCTGCTGCTGCTGCTGCTGCTGCTATAGCTGCTGCAACTGCTGCAGCTGTTGCACAAAAGGGGGGCTAGGGGTCCCTCCCCCAACGGAGGAGGACCCCGCGTCAGAGGGGCTATTGGTCATGGTGGTTAAAGGTGCCTCTCGTCCTCTTTTTGTTTTTTTTTTGTTTTGTGTGCTACTGATGTTAGCAGTGACGTCAGCCGAGGATGGCTGACGTCTGCAGAGGGAACTGCGCGTGTGCCGTGCCACTGTTTTCTCCCCCGGTCCCCTTCTTTTTCCCTTTCGCTGTTGATGACGTCAGCAGTGACGTCAGCAGAGGGGTGCTGACGTCAGCAGCGGCAAATGCTGGGGCCGTCGCTGCTGCTGTTGGTGCTGATGTTGCTGCAGATGCCGCTGCAGCTGCTGCTGCTGCTGTTGCTTCTGCTGCTGCTGCAGCTGTTTGCTGCTGCTGCTGCTACTGCTGCTGCTGCTATTGCTGCTGTTGCTGCTACTGCTGCTGCTGCTGCTGCTGTTGCAGCTGTTTGCTACTGCTGTTGCTGCTACTGCTGCTGCTGTTGCGGGTGCTGCAGCTGCTGCTGCTCATGCTGCGAGCCGCAGCAGTTGCTGTGACTGTTGCTGCTTCAGCAGCAAGCTGCTGCAGCTGCTGCGTGCTGCAGCAGCTGCAGGCTGCTGCAGCAAGCTGCGGGGGTAGGGGATCTTTTTTGCTGTCTCTTGTTTTTGTTTTTTTTTTTTCTGTCAACAGCGGGCAGCAGCCCACTGTCCGCTACGAGCAGCGGGCTGTTGCTCACCCAGCAGCAGCAAGCTGCTGCTCGCTGGCAGCAGCGAGCTGCTCCTCGCTGCTCGCTCGCTGCGAGCAGCGGGCAGCAGCAGCCGTGGCTGGCAGCTGCTGTTCGCTGCTGCTGCTGCTGCTGTAGCTGTCGGCTGCTGCAGCTCGCTGCAGCAGCTGCTGCAGCCCGCTGCTGCTATTGCACGCTGATGCTGCTGCTGCGTGCTGCAGCTGTTGCCTGTTGCTGCTGTGAGCTGCTACAGCCGACTGCTGCTACGGGTTGCTGTTGTTGCTGCACGCCGCTGCTGCTGTTGTTGCTACGAGCTGCTGCTGCTGCGAGTTGCTGCTGTTGCTGCTGCGAGCTGCTGCTGCTGCTGCTGCGAGCTGCTGCTGCTGCGGGCTGCTGCGAGCTGCTGCTTCTGCCTGCTGCTGCTGGTGGTGCCAGTCACTACACGTGGGTGACGTTGCCGCGTGCGTCGTCACCCACAGACGTCAGACGCCGCCTGCCACTCACCTCCTCGCGTCACGCGTGGGGGTCAGTGCTGCCGAAAAAATTTCGGCAGCATTTCCCCTGGCCCAGTGGCCGTGGGAAAAAATCTGACGCCGCCACCAGGAGGGTCAATGCTGTCGGATAAAATCCGGCAGCATTTCCCCTGCACTGGCGCGTATGGGAGGTCCGCCGGCATTGTCTGGCACCTGTTCGCCAGTCTTCAACTGCTGTTGCTACGCTCTGGCTCTGATACCAAAAAGGAAACTATGCAGCAGGTTGGGGCAGCAGCGTTGTTGATGCAGTGTGCGGGCTTCCACGCTCATTGCTTAAGTGAGCTGCCCCCTCAGTCTGCTGCTCTAGAGTCTAAGTCTGGAAGCTCTGGGTTTTGTTACTCAAAAACGCGCGCGCCAGTATTAGCGCCAGAAAGCAGCTGAAAACTGATAATGACTGATTAGGAATGAAGAATGAACAACAATGGGAGACCTCTCCAAGTTCTAGGCCCCCCCCCAGCTCTGTAGAGCTTGTTACTCGGTTCATCAGCCAATAAGAAAATAGCTCAGTTCAGGCTAGCAGGTTTTCTCGGTGAGGCGTGCCAGGCAGCCGACAGCCCAAAACCCGGGCGTCGTTCGTTTTGCCTGAAAACTGGACCATACCATAATGCCAACGCTGCGAACGCAGCCGTGCGGTCAGAATCTGCTAGAAAAATAGTAGCCAAGAGTTATGGCAGCCTAAACCCAGATGGTGCCCATAATGGTTTATGCTGCCAACAGGGCCATGCAACATGCAACTGGGACCCTAGGCAGTGCATGACGATGCAGACGCGATGGGACGCGCTG
>SZWC01013519.1:6414-18583 GCA_023375785.1 Penium margaritaceum | reverse complement strand
GCCACAAGAATGGCACAACATAGCCGCAGCATAACCACAACATAACCGCATCCTAGCTACAGCTTAAATGCAGCAATTCCACGTCAATGTTGCAACCCAGCCTTGTGTGCTCCAGCCATGTATTTGTTTCTATGTCCCAGTTATGCATTTGTTGTGTGTGTGGTTTTAGAAGCCATGTAATTCTTTGTGTGCTCCATCTATGAATTTGCTTGTGTGCCCCAGCCATGCATTTGTTCATGTGTCCCAGCCATGCATTTGTTTATGTGCACGGTTGTGGCAGCCATGCATGGTTCTTTTGCTCAAGCCATGCACTCGTTTGTGTTTACCAGACATGCATTTGCTTTTGTGCACCATCTATGAGCTTTTTTTCGTGCATTCATGTGATATTCATGCATTTCTTTGTGCGATCCAGTCATCAATTTGTTGTTGTGCTCCAGCCATGCATTTTTTCTCCTCCAACCATGCATTTTTTTCCGTGCCCCATCCATGCATTTTGTGTGTGCATGGTTGTAGCAACTGTCAGAAACCGGGGTGTGGTTCCAACGTGGCCCGACGGGTCTTCTGTGCTCACGGCTATGTTTTGTGCAGGTGGTTCTGAGTCTAAGCATGAGCTTTCTGTTCGCCTCACACTATGTTTCTGGGAGTTGAAGACAGTTGCGAGACAGTCATTTTTACGAAGGGAAGAATACGATTTTCCATTAGTTTTGAACATGGACACTGAACACTTGTAGGGCCAGTCATCAGATCTCCAACGCACCAAACCGTGCACGATTCGGATCACCGTAGCTCCCGCTACGTCAGCCGAAGCGCAGCACCCCAAATCAGCCGCTCAGTCAGCGGCGCGCACCACGTTGCCCGCCGAGGCGCCCTCACACATCAAGGACCCAATGCCATTCCGGAGGCACAGATGTCCCTACGCGTAGTGGTGGCGCCCCTCGGGCCTTTGGGGTATGTTTCGATGAGTTAATCATCGAGTTTGGTGATGGGAATTGATGTGGGTCGAAACCTGTTCGCGGACCTCCAGTCGGAATTTCGACCAAGTCCCTGAGTAACAAACTGTACTACCGCGTTTCGGACTCCGAGCCAGGATTTTGACTAAGTCCCTCAGTAACAAACTTCACTCCTGAAATCCGGCGGATCATCCACCGGACGCCTTGGCAGATCTTCCGGAGCAAAATCCCCAGACGGAATTTTGTTACTCGTTCCAGTCAATTATTCACCGGAAGTCGAACCGCGGCCGGCTCCCAGAGCCGTCGCACACACCCCAACTTCGGAAACCCATATCTCCCTCGTTACTAGTCCGATTCTCGTGAAACAACTTCCACCGGATTCAGCAACTTGTCAATTTTTAGGGGCAATCCTCCATTTAAGGATCCAAGCAATCATCAAGTTGTCATATCCGTTGACGAGGAATTTCCTCTCTCTGGCGGCTCGTCTGCGCCTCTCGGCGCCGCGCTTGGGCATGCAGAAGGGCAATCTTCAACGTTCACCCCCTTGCACCTGCCATGCCCGTTGCTCCTGCTTGCTCACACTCATCTGTCACTACGCCCTCCAGCGCATCATAGCTGGTCATTCCAAGTCTGGCCACGCTCGATGCGTGCCGGTCGACGGGTTGCGCTTTGGTCAAGCAATCCGCAAGCATGTTGTGCGTGCTGGAGTGCTGCAACACCACTTGCCCCTTTTCAACCATGTCCCATGCGTAGTGATAAAGCACGTCAATGTGCTCTGTCCTCTTGTACTGCGTTGGGTTGTTGGTCAGCGAGATTGAGCCGGTGTTGTCTTCTTGTACCACCGTAGGCTCCTGCTCTGGCACGTCCAGCTCCCCCAGCAACCTGCGGAGCCACACCGCCTCCTTGACCGCTTCGGCCAGCGCGATGTATTTTGCTTCCATTGTGGAGGTGGCGACACAGTCTTGCTTTCTGCTGCACCACGAGACTGCTGCACCAGCGAGGAAGAACACGTAGCCGGATGTGGACTTCCGCTTGTCCACATGGCCAGCGTAGTCTGTGTCCATGTAGCAGACCAAACGCAAAGGGTCCGTCCGCCCCTTGCCGTCGAACCTCAGGCATGCGTGCCGCATTGCCTGCAGGTAGCGGAGGATGCGCTTGACCGCCTGCCAGTGTAGTGGCCCTGGATCGGCCACGTACCTGCTCACTTGGCCCACCGCGTAGGCCAGGTCCGGTCGAGTCGCCACCATCGCGTACATGAGGCTTCCCATCGCCGATTGGTAGGGCACCCCTGCCATTTCCTCCCGCTCTTCTTTTGTTTGCGGCACCATCGCCGCACTCGGTTCACAAGTTGTGGAGACCGGAATGCCAACTGGTTTGTAGTCCTCCATGATGTACCGCTTCAGCACCTCGGCCATGTATTTGGCCTGTCCCAGCTCAAGCGTGCGCACCCTCCGGTTCCGCGTAATGCTCACCCCGAGGTAGTACTCCAGCTCTTCCATGTCCGACATCTAGAATCTGGTGCTCAGCTACTCTTTCAACCGCTCTAGGCTCGGCAGATCTGTCGAGCACAAAATCAGGTCGTCCACACAGAGTGCGACGATCGGATGGAGCTGTTCGTCGTGCCGCACATACACGTTGTGATCCGCCTCACAGCGTTTGAAGCCGAGTTGTGCCATGAAGTTGACCATCTGTTGGTACCAACATCTGGGCAATTTTTTTGGCCTATACAAGGACTTTCGCAGCTTACACACCTTGCCCTCCGGTGCCTCTACCCGCTCTGGCACCTCCATGTAGATCTCTTTGTCTATGATGAGGTTGAGGAAGGCCGTCTTTACGTCCATTTGGTGGAGCTCCATGTCCTTCGCGGCCGCCACTGCAAGGATCGCCCAGATGCTTGTGATGTTGGCGACGGGAGCTAACGTCTCATCGTAGTGTTTGCCCTTACGCTGTGCGTATCCCTTCGCCACCAGCCGCGCCTTGTATTTGTCAACCATTCCTTCCCTTGTGAACTTGGCCTAGAAGACACACTTTGAGCTGATGACCTTGGCATCTTTTGGCCTGTCAACCAGCTCCCACGTATCGTTTTCCGTGATGGTCGCCAGCTGCAATTTGATGGTTGCGTCCCATTGATCCCCTTTGGGCCTTGCAAGTGCCTCTTGCATGGTAGTCGGCTCCGTTGATGCAGCCTGCATGCATCGCGTCATGTCAATCCATCCACCGGTGCTTGCGTCAAAGCGCTTCCCCGCTTTTTGCAGCCTCCCGCTGCAGCGCGGTAGTTTTGGTGGCGCATCGTCGCTTTGCTACGATCCCTCCAACTCAGCATGCTCCGGTAAATCATCCACTGGACACCTCCCCAAGGATCTCTCCCGCTCTGGTGAAATATTGCCTGAACGACCGGCACATCCGGTGGATTTTCCATCGACGCCCGTTGCGCATTCTGCCGAGAGTGCGCGCCTTTGCACCCTAGGTGCCTCATCCGCCGGATCCTTCTGGTGGATCTCCTCATCAGCTTGATCATCATGAGAGTCCTCCGCGTCGGCTGCCACCAATGGTGCACCTTCGTGCTCTGATGGCGCATCCTCAACTTCGGTGTCCGCCGGCTCCTTCTCGTAGTCAAGGAGCTGGAACCACTCCCCTGTCTTTGGAGAGTCCATCACGGCCGCCTCGTTGCTGCTGATGTAGCTCTGCTGCCCGTTGAACTCAACGTCTCGGCTACGGATTACCTCCTCTTTGCGCATGTTGTAGAGCCTGTATGCCTTATGCTCGCTCTCATAGCCAAGGAAGAGATACGAATTCACCCGCGGCTCCAGCTTGCTGTTGCGCCTCTGCGCAGCCTGCACCATCGCATGCGCTTTGCACCCGAACACTTTCAGGTGTGCCACACTTGGCTTGCACCCGCTCCAAACCTCCTGCGGCGTCTTCCACCCGCTCTTCCCCTTCAGCACCGGTGTAGGAGTGAGGTTGCTGGTGTAGCTCGCCGTACGCACAGATTCTGCCCAGAAGCTTCGCGGCAAATCTGCATCCACCAACATGGTCCTTACCATGTTCAGCAGCGTCTGGTTCGCCCGCTTTGCCATGCCATTTGACTGAGGCAGATACGGCATAGTCTATTGCCATTTTATGCCCTGCTGCTTCATCCATGCGCTACAGCCCACATACTCTCCGCCGTTGTCACTGTGTAGTGCTCTGACCTTCAGGTTAGTCTGCCTCTCCATTGCGACGACATACTCCTTCAGCCGGTCCAGAACCTCACCTGTATGCTTCATGAAGTACACTTAGACTTTTTTGTTGTAGTCATCAATGAAGGTGACGAAGTAACGCGCGCCGCTCTTTGAAGCTGTCTTGAATGGTCNTGCCAGAGCTCCAGATCAGCTCCCCCTCCTTTGGCCAAGTTGACGGTGCGTTCTTGCGAGTCTGCTGAATCTGTCGCTGCGGGGATCACCTTAGTCTCCACAATGTAGAGGCCTCCCTCACGCTTAGCCTCCAACACCGGCTCGCCACCACCGTCCTTTCACACGACTGCCCTTCTTCTCTTAAAGAGCACCTCGTACCCCTTGTTAGTCAGACGGCTAACACTTAGAATGTCAGGAAGCCGGGTACGTGCTGCACGTCCTTGATGACGCACTACACCCGCTTTCCGCCAACCACCACCTCTACGTCCACATCTCCTTGGCCAGCCACCGGCTTGACCTTGTCGTTCGCGGCCACCATGGATTTTCTAGACTTGGTGTAGTTGATGAACCCGACCTTCTCGACTTGGGTATGCTCCTCCGCTCCAGAGTCAAGGCATCGCCGGTTGGCCTGCTTGAGGTAGTGGTTTTGAATGCCGTTGGGGAGTGCCTTCTTTCCTTTGGCGTCTTTGCCACCAGCCTTTGCCTCCTCAGTGCAGATGTACTATGCGACGGCGTCATAGGTGAGCTTGTCCTTTGTCCATCCTCCCAAGACTGTAATGAGAGGGCTCCAACTGTCAGGATGGGCCATGAGGAGGGCCATTGCTTGCAGCTGCGTGTCGATCTTCCACCCCACGTCATTGCACTGTGAGGCAAGCGACTCGATCTGCTGCATGACGGTGGTGACATCATCTCCCTCCTCGATTCTCATTATCAGGAGTCGCTTCATTGCAAGATTTTGTTTACCAGCGACTTGGATTGATGGATGGCATAGAGTTTTTGCCAAGCTTTGGCTGCCAGCTTGCAGCCCTGGAAGTAGCCCCATTGTGACTTGGCCATCCCCCACACAAGCAGCATGAGTGCCTCCATGTTCTTCTTTGCATACGCCTCCTTGTGCGCTTCCGTCGCCGTTGCTTCGTCGAGGGCTTCCGTTCCCTTCATGACCTCCAGCAACCCCTTATGTGCGAGGTGTAGCTCAAAGTGCCACCTCCACAGCTTGTAGCCAGGGCCTCCTGCATACTTCTGGATGGGCTGCATCTCCTTCTGCACCATTTGCATAGTCTTCAACTCTGGGATCTCAGAGCTTGATGGCAAAGTTGTCCCTAACAACAGTCCCGTCCGCCGCGAAAGCCGTGAGCGATTTGTAGACCGGTCAAGGCCGTGGGCCCATACCCCTTTGTCAGAAACCGGGGTGCGGTTCCAATGTGGCGCAAAGGGTCTTTTGTGCTCACGGCTATGTTTTGTGTGGGTGGTTCTGAGTCTAAGCGTGAGCGTTCTGGTCGCCTCACGCTATGTTTCTGGGAGTTGAAGACAGTTGCAAGACAGTCATTTTTGCGAAGGGAAGAACGCGATTCTCCATTAGTTTTGACCATGGATATTATCTGAAAATTTATAGGGCTAGTCATGAGCTCTCCAACACACCAAACAGTGCGCGATTCGGATTACCGTAGCTCCCACTACATCAGCCGAAACGCAGCACCCCAAATCAGCAGCTCAGTCAGCGGCGCGCACCACGGCGCCCGCCGAGGCGCCCTTACACATCAAGGACCCATCAAAATGCCATTCCGGAGAAATAGATGTCCCTACGCATAGTGGCGGCACCCCTCGCGCCTTTGGGGTCTGTTTCAATGAGTTAATCATCGATTTTGGTGATGGGGATTGATGTGGGTCGAAACCTGTTCGCGGACCTCTAGTCGGAATTTTGACCAAGTCCCTGAGTAACAAACTGTACTTCTGAGTTTCAGACTCCGAGCCAGGATCCACCGGACGCCTCGGCAGATCCTCCAGAGAAAAATCCCCAGATGGCATTTTGTTACTCGTTCCGGTCAATTATGCACCGGAAGTCGAACTACGGCAGGCTCGCAGAGCCGCTGCGCACACCCCAACTTTGGAAGCCCATATCTCGCTCATTACTAGTCCGATTCCTGTGAAACAACTTCCACCGGATTAAAAAACTCGTCAAACTTCAGGGGAAATTCTCCATTTGAGGATCCAATCAATCATCAAGTCGCCAGATCCGTCGACGAGGAATTTCCTCTCTCTAGCGGCTCGTCGGCGCCTCCCTGCGCCGCACGTGGGCATGCAGAAGGGCAATCTTCAACAGCAACCATGTTTTTGCTTTTGGTGATCCAGCCATGAGTTTTTTTGTGTTCTCAAGCCCTGCACTTGTTTTTCTGCACAGCCATGAATGTTTTCCATAACCTAGCCATGCATTTATTTGTGTGCATGGTTGAAGCAGCCATGCATTTGTGTTCCAACCATGCATTTCTGTGGCAGAACAATACATGTGTTTGTGTGGCACCCCTGCCTTTTATTTGTGTGAATTGCAGCCATGCATGGTTGTGTGTCATAGCCATGCATTTTTTTGTGTGCTGATGTAACAACTCTAGGTTGTTTGCGACTAAAATCGGAGCCCCAAAACGTAGGCCCTCCGAAATTGTAGTCCAAGGAGGATGGGCGAATGGTCACCTCAGCCATTTTGGCTGAGACAAACCGCGCCTTTAATGGATGCAATCATCATAGGGCATTTTTGCAAACACGCATCCTAATACCCTATCGTTCCACGTGGCACTGCCACATGGAAACAGGACCCTAGAGGCCAACTAGAAGGGAGGAGGAGTGACGCGATAAATTTTCCATCGTGGCACTCCTTTCACCTAGAATCCGGCCATGGATGCTTTCTAGGCTAGAGTCGAACCAAACTCTAGCCCATTATCTTTTTTCGGGCTTTGGCTCCTCAAAACCTGAGCCTTGAGTACCCGAAGTACCCGATAACTATTTAACGACCATATGGCTCGTACGCTACATTCCTCCCCCTTTGCTTCAAACTGTCCCGGTTTATCTTTGCTGGTGGAGGTTTGATCATCGCGTACTTCATAATGCAAACCATGCAATAAGAAGCATAAATAAGATCACATGTGTGAAATTTTGTCATCTCCAACACGGTTGAGTCACGTTCACGCACAATCAACCACACACTTATGGTTTTTGTGATCATTGCCATTTGCTTACAATATCCAATGATGATCGCATGAGCCCTTGGCTCTTACCAACATGGAACATGTACAATCCTTGTACGTTATTTTACAAGTGTTGGTGAGAATTAAACAAAGACTCCTCACACGTGTGTACAAGTGACATGGTTGATGCCTTTTGGGATGTACCTTGTTAACAATGTCATGTCAGTTTGGAAGAGAGTACATAGGATGAATTCTCCTACATTTTGTTCGGTACGTTTTCAGCAAATTTTTGTGGTGACGCGTCCTCCCCCTTGGCAAGGAGCGTCCCTGCGACTAATGAACTGGGCGTCCCCGCGAAAACTGTCCAGGTCCACACAACGCTTCTCATGTTGTTCGGACATGATCTCTTCCAAGGGGTTGTTGCCAAGGTGGTACCTCCCCACAGTATTGTTAGTGCGTGCAAACCAGTATTTGGACATCAGTCCTCTCGGTTTGCAACCACATGTTCATGACCACGCAAAGGTCCACTAGACCTCTTTTAGCACCCGTGGGTTGGTTGGCTGAACTCAACCAGCTCCACTTAGCCCATGCAACTCGCATGCTAGCTTGATCTTAGGGTTGGGAGGCACCAAGGCCCTAAGACAGGATTACTGAGCACACTTATTATTCCTTTCAAAGATTGCACTCATCTTTGAAGGAGGCGGCATCGGTCATCTGGGATGCGCAATTACCATCGAATTCCATCACTGGACACGGCAATGCTCTGACCTAGATGATCTGGTCTCAACCATCATCCCCTGATTTTTGTCTGGAATGGGTACCGTAGGCTACCGCTCACGTCCCTGTCAAAAGCGCGCTACTTTTGAACTAGGTTAGCTGAGATAATTGATCTCAACGACAGTGGATTCTATCCACAAACGAAGTATTCATCGTATAGTATTTACCAAACGGGTGTACCATGATCACAATCATTGCGGTACAAGTTGGAAGAACACCTTTTGGGTGTCAGATCCATGTGATTGTGATTGAACACTTCCGAATCACATCCGGTGATCTTGGAACAACTAGTTCCTGAAACTCTTTGCGATTATGTAATCGCGTGCAAGGATTCCATTCACGGTCCCGTCAATGGATTGTGTTTGCCAAGTTGCAATAATCCGTGTTGCTTCAATGTCTTCTAATATATACATTTGATACTTCCATTCAAAAGAGTGTTTTCCATATGCCTCGCCCGAGGCACTCGTGGAGGGGATCGCCCTCATCGAAGACATCTTGGCAAACATCCACCATTGTGGATGCCACCGTAGCGACATCCAAAGTTGTATTATACATGCGTTCGACAATGTACTTCAATTGAACCCTTTCCAAAACCAAGGGGCTTGCATCGTCTCACCATGACCTTTTGGGTCAGTGAAGTAGTTTGACTACACAATAATCATTATGATCTCTCTCGGAGATTGGTTTTCTTCCAACAAATTGGATAGCTGGTACTATACCATGCCTTGGTATGACTGGAATCCATCTGCATGATGTTTGAAGAGCGTGACATACACAACTAGTGTACCGTGTCACGATGGCCTCAACTTTAAGACGATTCTCAAAACATCAAAAAAATCTGATGAGAAATGTCGTTTCTCAAAGGCCCATCTTGAAGAGTCCCTTCACATCAGCATTTTTTGACACACTAGTCATTATATTATCTCTGTGTTGATTATGACTCGTGTAGTCGATCGGACCACCAAGATGTATGCGCTAACACACTGTTAGCACAAAGCTGTTGGCTTATAGATCTCTCCACGATCATAAGTTGTGAACGCAACACCTAGACCTTGACGTGAGCCCAAACATGTCGTAGTTGGGTTTTAGCAATCTATGAGATCATCATAGTGCTTTGGAGCACCATTAAGTAGAAAATGAGTGTCGTTCATTTTGTCTCAAATGGATTTTTACCAAACTGTGGATGAATTGATGTCATCGACGTCGGTTCATGTATTTTTGTCTATCAATGTCAATGACACGTTCACTTACCGAGTGATGATAGACTGAAGGTGTCGCTTTCAATTTTGTTCCCTTTTGACATTCGGTCAATCTTGTCACATGCCAGAATTGACTCTTGTGATCTTCGACCACCGCACTGTGGCATCTCGAATCGTGGAGGACCCATTGAAGAGTCGCTGCCCCTCTCAGGCACAATTACAACTCCCATTGACAATAATCATTGTCCTCAATCAGGGTTGTGTGTACACTCATGTACCTTTTTATCATCGGTACTGGTCGGGTACCCCGATTTGTATCTATCACTCACCGAGTGAGAGGGTGTTAATGGTTTTGCCATTGCGAATTTATTGAAACGTATCATCCTTGACACGTTCCATCATGGACCGATGTTTGTATCGGCCATGACTGATGATGCAGAGAACCTCCAAAAGGTGCTGATGCATCCAGTACACACTGTGTACAGGCGACACGATGGCAATCCTTGAGGATTGAAGTCGGCGTGCTAACAGACCATGTTTGCTTCACATCTCATGACATAGTCATGATACGGGCAGAGTCATGAAATGATCATATTTGCCTTTGAACATTGTAGCGCAATGGGACGTGCGACTGACGTGGCACACGCCCCGCGCCCACCAAACTACTTTTTTGGTGAAATGGCGTCGTCATTTTTATCCAAGACATTAATTGATATTGTCAGCTTGTTCAAATTTCACAAAACCGGTGTGATCATTCGTTTGTCCAACTTATCCATAAATGGGTGTCGTGATTGACGCACCAACACTTAGTGGATTAGGGTTTGTGCATGTCGTGCACGTAGTCCACACATGTCGTGTACCCAAACTCACTTGTTTGAAGTTCAATGGCATGAATCGCATATCATGATACATTCAAAAGTGGGCTGTCCCTGGTGCTTGATCATGTGTATTGACCCATTGTAGTAATGCAAGCCGTGCAGATTTTGGAATTGGTGCTCGAGCAACTGGGCCATCTATGAACAGGAATGCTAGGAGTTTGTCCACCTTTAGTATGGCCTAATTTTGAGGAAATCGTCCTCGTCACACGTGATCCATTCAATAAAATTTGGTTCGTACAACTTTTGGAAGTACTTTACCAAACTGCTATCGGCATGTTGAATGGTTGTCACTGTCGGTGGCGACCGAAATTGCTGTGTTTTTGTTACGCCGTTCGGGCATACCATTGATCACCACAGCCGTCTGTGACTGTTTCTGGCCATATCTGTCGGTTCTCCATTTGAAGGATTCGACAGTATGACCATCCTCCAGTTTGTCGAGATGTCTTGCAAACGTCAAACGACGTGTTTTTGGCGTTTTGAATAACGTGCTCGACGCACTTGCCCATGGAACCACTCCGCACACAGATCGTATGTTTTCGTTTGGTGGTCTATCACACGTGAGCCTGACGAGGTGGCTATTTCTTGCTAGTTGATACAATGGGGTGTAGTCGGCACCCATGTTATCGTTGCAATCGGCATCTAATAACATGTGTTGTACCATCAACACTAGCATATCAAGTCCAACCGGTAATCATGACTGTAGTGCGTTCAACTCTTGTATCCGTGTTGCATTCGGCACCCATGACAAAAAGTGCTACCCGCAACTTTTGTCGATCGTGCAATCGACATTTATGACAACGGTGCATTCGACACTCGTGTCAAAAATCTAACTGACGCACTCATCGGCCATGCATTTAACATCACGATTATCGTATGTTCGGCACTCACGTGAATGCTACATTTGCATTCTCCATGCTGATCATATTCCAAGTGCAACCGGCACTTGTCAATCGACCGTCACGCATGGATTTCCACCATTGCGCATGTGTATTGAGTGCGATCGGCACTCACATTCTTGTTTTGTCAAAATACATTCACAAATGACTTACACAACATCCTTGGTGCAATCGACACCCACGTGAATACAAAATCGGCATTCATTTTGGTCATATTTTGGTAGACCATGAGCAGTGCGTTCAGCACTAACATCACAGATGCTTTTGACATCCATGATTAAGGTGCAACTGGAAGCAGCACTGTCTTTGTGTTTGACACCGACAACATTTTTGCAACCAGCACTTGAGCTGTTGCCCGTAGTGCAATCGACACTTACGTCAATGATGTGGTCGACATCCGTGTAACCGTGCAATGGACACTCATTTTGTGCAACTCGCATATCTTTCATTGCTACAATACGTGGATGATTTCTTGAGTGGTCATAACACGTTTGGTGCCTTCTTTATTCCGATCGAGAATTCATCTCGATTCACGTCACCATTTTCATTTTCTAACCCGGTGTATGCCATAATGGTCATTTCGCATAAACAATATTGTTTAGCACATAAATAACCCGCTTGAGCCATGTCGTGGCTTTTTAACGGTCACCCATTTCGGATCTTTTCTTCCATGAAAAACCCCAAATTCAAGGTTGATAAAGTATACGCACGATCGATGCGCACTTTCTCACGGTGAACAAACCCCCATTTGTTGTATCCCAAGTGCCAATTATATCGCATGGAACAACTCATTCCTTTGAAAATGACACCCCATGGTCTCTTGGGAAAATGATCGATTTTCCCTTTTTCCCATTCATGGGGAAATGGATTTAGAATGTTTCATAAGACCAAAAATATTCTAACGCTCAATCGGAGCTTTTTACCACGTCACGATGGCAAATCCATGATTGACACGGTCAATCTCGGCCTCGAGGAAATCATCCTCGCCTCTAGTGCTAGTGGCACCAAGCAATTTTGTTTGGGAAAAGAATTTATGAAGCTCACTCTAAGCTTCAAACTGGTTTTTACGGCGTCCAAAATGGATACCAAACGGAGGATTTACCCTCGTCTTTGTGTAGAA
>SZWC01013518.1:59222-79661 GCA_023375785.1 Penium margaritaceum | reverse complement strand
GCTGTCCGGCTGACCCACCAGCCCCTGCAGCGTCCACGCGCATGTCGCGCCCCTGATGTGCACGCGCGTTCGGCCGTGCATTAGAGTAGTGTTTCGGGTTCGCCGAATACACTTCGCTCATGTAGTCGCGCAACGCCCTCCAGCTTGTCCAGGCTTGGCCAGTGGCTGTCGTGGTGGTCTTGTCCTTCAGCTTCTCGCTGACGAGACCATCACGCAAGTACTCCAGCAGCATGCACTCCGGGTACTTGAATGTCTGAGTCCCATCGCCCTCGATGAAGCTTTCGGCTTCCTCCACGAGTGCGGTGAACTCGCTCAAGTAGGATTCGAGCGAGCTGCCCAGCTGTGTGAAGTCCTTGATCTTGTGGAAGGCGCGCTGTGCCTCCTCACGTTGGGTGCACTTCTTGCGCATGATCGCGCAGAAAGTCTCCCACGACATGGGCTGCCACTCGAGGTGCGGCTGCTGCGCAGTCCACTCCTTGACCACGTACTTGAAGAGTTTGTCTTCAAGCCGCATCGTGACAAGGTCGCCCCACTGGTTGAGTGGAGCCTTGTGGACACGTAGGACGTGCTCCATGCGGTTCAGCCAGTCGGTCAACTTCACGCCCTTTCGGAAGATCTCCACACTGTGGAGGAAGGACGTGTTCATGACCGACCCCGAAGTCGTCGAGGTAGGCAAGTCGTCGCTGCCACCGGCAGTGGAATCCGCAGCTGCGGCACGCTGCGCTTGCTGTTGCATCCGCACCTGGGTCACGCTCTGCAACGCCTTGTCGAGGTTGTTGCATCGGCGGCTTGCCTCATGGGCGGCCAGGCGCTGCAGCTGGCGATCACGGTCAAGGTCCGTGATGCTCTGCCCGACGTGGGCCAGCAGGTTGGCGAACGCAAACTTGAGCTCTGATGTCGTCAGAGCATCGGCGATAGCCTCCAGGGCCTCGCGTTGTCCGTGCACCCTTACCCACTGCAAGAGGGTACGGTTCGCGTACACGCCTCCAAGGAGTCCCACCTTTCGGAGGAGACTATCGTCGGCGACGACGCTCGAGTGGGCGTTGCCCTGCCCCATCGCGGCCACATCGTAGGAAGGGGGGTCCGCCCCCATTCCTCCGAGTGGTGCCGTATCTCCACCGTCGGTGGTGATCTTCAGTCGGCCTGCCACCTCAGCAGCAAACTCTGCAAGCCTACGATGGCCATCGCGAATTGCTTTTGCGGCGTCGTCGTCCGGCTCGTTCTCGCGGGAACTTCCCATGTGACTGCTTTCAGCGCCCTTGCTGCTCTCGGCAGTCTCGCTGCCGTCGGCGGCTTCAGGCGATGCGGCGGGCGCCTTTTCCTTCTTGAGCAATCGGCTCGAGTTTGCCGCACGACGATGGCGATGGTCGCGATCCTCGTCGCCTTCGCCATAGTCGGCGTCCTGCTCTTCGTGGGGGTCCTCCTCCGGAAGGTCCTCCTCCATCGCGTCGTCCGTCGCATGGGGGTCACCCATGTGAGCGTCGACATGCTCGTCGAGCACCTTTGCGGCCTCCGCACGCTTCTCGGTATCTCCGAGGTTGGCGTCGGTTGCCTTAGGCGACACGGTTGCCTTAGGCGGTACGGTTGCCTTAGGCGGCACGGTTGCCTTTGGGTTGGCAACCGTGCTCGTGGCGGCGGCTCCCAAAACTTGGAGTCCGCCGAGGACGTGTGGTGAGAACGTCACCACCTTGTCCTTGTTGGTCCTAGACGGTCCGGCACTTGCCATCTCGTCGCTCGTGCAACTAGCACGTGGAGACCGTTGGGAGGATCGCCCCACAACTTTGAGGAGGAATCGCCTCCTAAAGTTATGCTCTCACGATCGGTGAGGCAATTATAAATTTAATTTCTACTTTCCTAGGCCGCCACGTCGGCACAAGGTCGTGGGTTTAGAAACTAGTCCTCCTAAGCCGTGACTCACGGCACTTGGTAGCAACTAGGATCTAGGAAAACAGAAAATCACAACACAAGGAAGTAACAAGGAGTGTGAGTACCGCTCACAAAACTAAGACAAAGAGCAAGAAGACAAACAAGTACTAAGTCAAGAATGAAAAGACTACTTTTCTTCTTGTCTTCTTGTCTTCTTCTCTTCTGGTCTTCCTTGGTCTTTTCTTGCATCTTCTTGTCACGTCTCGCGCCCCTTGGCGGCGTCCTCCTTGAGCCGGCAGCGTTGGGGGAGCCGCCAAAATTCCCCAAGTTGTCACCCTTCTTCTTTTGAGGGTGCTCTCAGGTCGTGAGAGTCTCTAAGCTTGGGAAGCGACGCTGTCCCAATTTTTTGGATGAAGGAGGTTTGAAGGAGCCTTGAAAATGAGGAGGATTTTGTGGTTTTAGAGGTGGGAACTCCCCAACCCACCCCACAAAAATCCTCCTAGCCCCCTGGAAGTGTGGAGAGGCTGGAACGAAGTGGCTCCACCAAGTAGGATTTTTTTCCAGCTCTACAACGCACTTTACGGCGCTTCAATCCGTGAAGTATGGATGCCATAGTCCCTTTTGGCGTTTCTACTGCTGCTTGTAGCTGCCGGCGGCGTTTTATATCTGACGTAGCCGCCGTTTCCGTCGAACCCTTAGTCGCGAGGGTCGTCTGGCTCTGAGAACCACTGTAACGGGCTGAGTCTCCAGCTCCTGCTCTGAAGTCGTCGTCAGAGTTCGCAGAATGGCGTTCTCAGTCCGTGTTAGGGGTTTACCCCCTTCGCAAGACTGAGGGGCAATCGTCATCAACGACCCAGAGCAGGGAGACTCGAATATTTCGAGTCTCCGGAGGCCCATTTCCATTTTTAACCAAACCCCTGGTTTTGGGACCCAAACCAGGGGTTTTTACCTCGAACTCGTGTGTTCGCACGAGTTATTTCGTTCGTTTTATGTCGAAGTTCGTCGTAAACTAACTTCGATTCACGTTTTGTCGTTATGGCGCAAAATCGTCGCGTGCGAGGCACGCTGGCGATTTCGCGCCAGTTGTTTCGACCTCACCCTCGCTCCCCCTATCCCTCGTCCTCTCTTGCTCGTTTGCAAGGAGGGCGAGGGGGGGCGAGGGCACGAGGCCACGAGGCCTCGCCCTCGAGGCCCTCGTGGCCTCTCAGCCGCCGATCGGGCTGAGGCCGCGATCGGCGGCTGGTGGCTGGCCGGCCGGTGGCCGGCCGGTCACTTGGCCGGCCGCCGGCCGTCCAGCCGGCCGGCAGCGAGCTGGCCGGCGGCCAGCGAAGTGCTGGCCGCCGGCCAGCCCTCGCTGACGCGATGGGTGGTGCGCAACCACCCCTCGCTTCAGCGAGGTGGGAGGGCCGAACCGGCCCTCCCGCTACAGAAAACCTACATAATTAGCCAAATTTTCTAGGGAATGCCACTATAAACCTCCATAATTGGCCAAGCTCGTGGAATTGGGCGACTTTCTAAGTCGCCCCCATTCTCGCTCGACCATGTCTGAGACGCCCCCATTCCGAAAATTCATGGCTAGGTTGCCCCCATTCCAAAAATTCATGGCCAGGTCGCCCCCCCCGGGAAATTATGGCTACGATGCCCAGTATGGATGAAATATTATCGACGTCTTGTCCCCACTTTTGAAAACTTCTGGCTAGGTCGCCCCCATTAATGGGGGTGACGTAGCCATCATTCTCATAATGGGGGCATGCTGGAAAACGGATAAAAAATGGGGGCGACCTAGCCAGAATTTTTTCGAATGGGGACGACCTAGCCATTTGTTCTCAGAATGGGTGCGTCTCAGACATGGTCGGCCGAAAATGGGGGCGACCAGGGAATTAGCCGCGTGGAATTCCTTCCTTATCTGGTAAAAAATAAATAAAGTTGATCAGGCTGTCCAACGAGATAAAAATGTATATTCTCTTGCACAGTTACTATGCAACCCTAAGCATGCTTTGCGTGAAACATCCGAATCTTGTTTATTTTTTATTTTTTTTGCGGCTTAAAGTCCCTTAGAGGTGAGGGAAGCTTTGGTGCACCCTTGAGGGTTGTCCTCCGTGTGGAGGGGAACACCTCTCTGGCAGAGGCTTGCGACCAAACGGACGTGCCTCATGTGCTTACGTACACCACTTTAGCTACCCATGGACCCTCGTCCATAGGTTATGTGGGACTTGAACCCACTTACCCCACCCCTAACGGTATCTTTGCCGCGGGTCTAAGCCTGTGACAAGGGGTCCCCTGCTCATATGTGATATGAGCAGCAGAATACCGAGCCCCCCAGATGTGTTGCATCGCTCATCCAGATTTTTCAGAGGTTGGGATGAAGTGTAAACTGCGGTTGTGTGAGGTTATTGTCGATGGTGTAGATAGGCTCTGTTTTTGTAAGCTTTTCAATTCTCCTTGTAGCAAAAGTAGTGCATTTATTCTTAATTTTATGTAGTGCATTGTTTGTACATGCTCAAGAAAAGCCTGTATGATGCGGATGGCTAGGTACGCTGTTAGGATTTTGTGGTGTCGTTGATTTTTTAGAGAAACAGGGGAACGGTACTTCCATATTTCCAAGAACGTTACTACTTGTAAGAGTTTCCAAATCTCAAAACGGTCTCCTACTGGTTGAAAAGGTAATGGAGAGGTTGCAAAATGTCCAGTGATAGAGACCAAACTTCCGAGGAGTTTGCCTATTATTGGTTTTATTTTGGGGCAGAGATGGAATGCTTTCTCGGCGGAGGTCACATAAGGGGTAAATGTTCTCAAAGGAGAAGGGGAGAAAACGCAACCTTTCTCTTATTTGGATGCATCGGAGGAGTATCCATACGAGAACGTCTTTCGCTTTTGGTGGTATGGTGATCGTTTTGCTTATTTGTGTGGAGCAAGTTTGGTGAACTTGCGTGTCTTCTTGTTTCCATTTTCGATGTATGTTGGAGGGTTCATTTTATATTCTGCTACCTTTTTGTATAGCTCCATGAGTTTTGGTCTTTTTTCGTCTATTCTCTAGGAAGGATTGATCTCGCTTGTGCATACGCCCGGCAAAACTGCGTTGGTCGTGTGGACCGGTGCCTATAAATCACGGGTCTCATATTTTTGTTCTGGGAAGGGTGTTTCCACCAGTTTTGCGTTGTAGTTTATCATATACGCATTGGCTATGAACAACTTGTCGGTGTGTGTGTGATACGGTAAGACAAAATATGTTGTCCTTTGTGAGATTGTTTTCATGCACCAGAACTGCAGGTCATTTTGTTTGTCTTCCTCTTCTCCTAATATTAATCTTTTCCATTGTTCTGGAACTGGTTTTTCGTATGGTGTTAAGAGTAGTCATTTCTTGCGACGCGAAACATTCCTCCGGTAGTTTCCTGTAATTGGGAAGGTCGAGTGTGGCAACCTCTGGGAACAGGTCCTTGACTTGGACCTCCTTTTCGAGAAGGAAGTATTCTCTCCTGTCGACTCCGCATGGTGTGTTTGTCTTTTTCAACCAAAAATGGTTAAAATGCTATGTATTCCTCTAGAAGCTCTTGGCGTAAGAGGGAAAGCGGAAGAATTTTGGGGTTTAATAGGAGGAATGCAAGGAATCATTCCACCCACCTTGATGCAACGAGGTTCTTGGCTTTGAGAATTGCAGGGTGCAATAAGAAGAAATTACCTTTCTTCAGAAAGCATTGTGAAAAGCAAGCTACTTTCTTCCATGTTTCTTGTGTCGGGGAGAGAAATCTGAATACCCGCAGTGCCTGTTGTGCAAGGATTAGGAAGGGTGGCCAGATCATGCACGGCCCCCCTTCTGATGTAGGTGATATGGCGAGGTTTTTATTTATGAAGCGAGGTTTTCCATAATTTTTTGTTGCCGAGATAAAATTCAGCAGCATGCTATTAACCTTGGTGCAAATTGTGCTCGATGGCGGGCAGAGTTCCGATAGGAACATGAATTTCGGGATCAGATACACTCTGATTATAAGTACCGTGGTGATTAAGGGTATGTGGCATCTTCTCCACATCTCAGCCGACTCTGAGATGTGTTTTGTGATGGTGTGCCAGAGGGTTGTAGAATGTAAATCATGATCTAAGTTCATTCCTAGATTTCTTTGTGGTTCCGTGGTTTTATTGAATGTGCTGTTTGTAAGGGGTTCTGTTTGTGAAGTGGCTGGAAAGAGCATTGTTTTTTAGGCATTGAACTTAAGGCCAGTGAGTGGTTAACTCATTTCCAAGATGTCCGTTGCTTTTTGTAGATTCTCGTCGTCTTTGACGAAAAGCGTCCTGTCGTCCGCGTATGCTCCAAAACTGGGGCATATGTCGAGTTCAGTGAGTGGTTCTTCGATGTGCTTCTTGTAGTATTGGTTTAGTGGCTCCATTGCTATGATGAACAGTAGCGTCACCACAGGGCAGCCTTTTCTTACGCCAATTAGCGTGGTTATGGGGTCTGTTAAATGGTCATTCAATAAGAACTGTGTTCTGGTTTGTTGTAGGGTAGCCTTGATCAAGTTTACGAACTGCGTTGGCATTCCCATACTTTCCATAGTTTTATGAAGGTGGGGTCTTAGAAGCGTGTCATACGCTTTTTCGAAGTCTACAAGCAGAAAGGTTAGATTCGTTTCTGTTTGTGTGGCCCAATGTTGAATATCTAAAATCACTGAGAGACTGTCTTTAATATTCCGTATGTGAACGAAATGTGTTTGCTCAGCGCTGATGACGTGTGGTAGAGACACGTGACGGAGTCTGTGAGCTCTGGATGCAAGCGAGGGTCTTTTAAGAATTAGTTGAAGGTTTGGAGGAGTAATTCTTCAAATACTGCTGGTTTTTCCTGGTAAAACTCCGCCGGAATCCCATCTGAACCTGGACATTTACCAGTTGCAAGTGAGGAGATACTTTTTTGGATTTCTTTGATTGTGACCTGGTGCAGTGAGGATCGTTAGGAGGTTTCTCAGAACTTGTCTGAGTGGAGGTATGTCCAGAGGTGATTGTAGGTTTGTTGGCGGTGTAAACAGTCTCATGTAGAATTTGATTATGACCGAGCTTTGTTCCTTGTGATCTATGGTGACCGTTCCGTTCTCAGTTTTAAGCGTCGTTATGGCCGTGGCCTGTTTTCTTGCCTGGATAAATCCAGTAAGCATCTTTGAGGGTTTGTCTATGTTTTCCATGTATTCCATATGTTCTATCATGTGGAGATACTCTTGTTTTTGTGGTGCATACTTTGCTAGCTCTTTTTCTGTTTTATCCAACCATCCACGAAGCTTCATGTCGGTGGGGTCCTTACAGATTTGTTGCTGTAAGGTTTGGTTGTCTTTCTCGAGTTTTTGGATTGTTTTCATTATTCTCTTATGTTCTTTTGCTCCGCATTTACAGAATCTTCGTTGGATTAACTTGACGTATTCTTCCATGACTGTGCTTTAGTTTTGTCTGTAATTTCTTTGTTGTTCGGTCTTGTAAGGAGAAAGATGTTGAGTTTCCAAACACCCCTGCCCTTTTTGCTCCCCGGGCCTAGTTGGACTTTGAGTAGCGGGGCTGCTATGTGGTCGGAAATTTGTGATGGTGTCGACACGTGGGAGCACTCTATGATTTGCGACGAAAGTGCAGTCGAGTTGTAAATGTGGTCAGTGCACGACGATGTTTTGTGCGTGGCCAAGTGAAAAGTGTAAACAGCCTCTTCCGGGTGCAGAAGTCGGAAAGAGACCTGTAGGTCGTGTTCTCTACAGATGTTTAGGGGCCGACATCCATCTTTCAATGGTATCGTCGGTAGTCTGTCTATTTCTGTCAGTGTAGTGTTGAAATCTCCTGCTAGAAAGTCCGTTTTGGAGTTTTTTAAAATTTTGTTCAAGGATTTCGAAAACGTTTTTCCGATGGGCTAGATGCGGTGGTGCGTAGATTGTCGTGATTGTAAAACTTTCCTTATCCAAACCGAAAGTTGCACTTACGGCACTTCTATCATCCGCCATCTGTGAGATTTTGAAAGTGACTTTCTTTGGGTCGTAGAGTATGCTTATGCCTCTTGTGTATGGTGATTCTGTTAACGCCGTCACTGATGAGTACAGAAGCTTCTTGCCAAGTCTCGAAGCTTTTTCCTCTTTGTCAAAGTGTGTGTCCACTAGTACACATGTTTTTGGTTTGTGTAGTTTGAGGAACTGTGTGAGATGTGTTCTTTCTTTTGTTGGTATTTTTTGTTGGCTTGGAAGTCCATTAACTGTGTGAGATGTGTATGGTATTTTTTGTTGGCTTGCAAGTCCATTAACTGTGTGAGATGTGTATGGTATTTTTTGTTGGCTTGCAAGTCCATTAACTGTGTGAGATGTGTTCTTTCTTTTGTTGGTATTTTTTGTTGTCTTGCAAGTCCATTAACTATGTGAGATGTGTATGAAATTTTTTGTTGGCTTGCAAGTCCATTAACGTTAATGGTATTTTTTGTTGTCTTGCAAGTCCATTAACGTTGAGTGAAACTACGGATAGGTTGTGTTCTTTCTTTGGGCTAATTTGTATTTTTGGGGATGCATTTCCTGGCATTTGAGGTTGTGGGTTTCTGGAGCAAGGGTCCTCGGCTTTGTTGATGTTACTGTCCGGAGTTGTGGTGGGTGGTTTTTTCCTCGAAACATCCATGTTGTTTATCATCATTTCTTGTGATTGTGGTATGTTTTCTCTTTCAATTTTTTTCTGTTGTTTCCTGATTTGTATCACAGTGGGTTTGTTGGATTGAATGTGGGTTTCTGTCCAAAAAAGACTTTTGTGGTGTGCTGCTACTCGTTTGCACGGTTGGGGGTGCAGTTTGTGGCATTAGACCTATGACTTGAGGTCGATGAAATAGGATGTGTTCGGTGGTTTCATTTTTTGTGATGTCTTCTAGCATGTTCTGTAAATTCCGAAGTTCCTCCATGGTGTGGATTTGTGGTGCTGTCTTGGTCTTTCTGTGGTACTTTCCTGGAAAATGATAACGACAGCTTTCAAGTTGTTGATAAGCTTGAGCCCTCTTTTCTTTCCAATTTCTGTCTTCCGATTCAAATCTATGACCATGTGAAGCATTGGTATAGACAAGGACCAAAAGTGGTATGTTGGAAGGAAGGTGCTCTTGTCATCCGATTCTGAAAAAAAATCCTCGGTGATTTGTGTGCCTTCCTTTTTGTCGGTAAGACTACTTCTCCACAAAATGAGTTACTATTTTGAAGAGGGGTGCGCCGTGTACTCTGAATTGTAATATCCAGAGTACTATATATCTGTATCTAGATTTGTTCCCTTCTTTATCTGCTGTGTATTTTTCAAAGTTTGATCTTTGTTGGAGAGATATTTGTTGATATGATCTCCGTGTTTTGCTTGTTGAAAGTAAGGAGTATGTGGATATTGGATTATGTGGTAGGCGAGAGGGGTATGTTATGAAGAGCTTCAGAATCCATGAGAAATATTAGTAAGTGGGAGATGGTAACAAGATTCTTTGAGTCGTATCCTGACAAATCGAGAGAGGGGTGTCCAAATGGGCACTTATTACTGGAACAGCCAATAGGTTGGTTAGCGGCCGACTGGCCAGGGAGAACTTCTCCAAACCTTGGTGTAGACGGCCCGACTTCCGAGAGCATCCCTCGATAAATCTGCTTTGGGAAATGGCAAGAGGTTGCTTTTATGGCGTCAATCAGGAGCTGTCCCTCTCTTATGGCAAAAGATCTGTTGAGACAGCAGGAAAACATGAGCAGGGTAGGCTTTGAAAATTGTGGTACATAGATGCTTAGTGATTTGTGTTCGCATGAGTGTAGGGACCAGTTACCTCGTAAGATCACTTGAGGTTGAATCAGAACATCCAAATCCGCATTCACTGTGATCACGAGCTTGTCTGTGAGGGGTTGGCGTTGTACGCTTTCCGTCCATTGTTGTGTTCCTCTGTTTGACAGTGCGCAAAAAGCACGTCCAAGGATTTCCCGTGAAACTTGCCACAAGCGTCGTAGTTACACACGAAGATTTCTGAAATTCTTCCAGCGCCTGTGAAAATGATACCCTTGTCTGTTCTCCAGACATATGAAAAGTGGGTCCTGCCAATGTGACAAACTGCACAGCAAGGTCATGGTGTTAGATCTGCCGCCGAAAGATGAGGGGGGATCAGGGTCGGTTATGAACTTACGGCACTGTTTATTGACTTTGGCAATGGACTTCGCACCGTGGAGCGCGCACGAGTGGGTAAGCGGGAAAAGGATATGGTAATCTGTATGGTGATTGTTGCCGCAGAATCCATAGAGCAGGTTGGAAAATTTTACCACTTTCTGTTTGAAGTTCCCCACCGTGAAAACTGGGGTCACCTCCTTGAAATTGAGGTTGTCCGCGTGCGGGACTGGGTTGCCAAGAAATGTGCTTGTGGGAATTCCTCTTGATGGATTTACGTGCCGGTGGAGGTTGTGGATGCTTTTCAGGGGGGGNGGGGGGGGGGGGGGGGGGGGGGGGGGGGGGGGTGGTCTTTGCCTGGTGCGGCCACTCTGGTAAAAAAATCCTTAACATCGTCCCGGTCATAACTTGATGGGAAATATCTTGCAGCCAGAGTGGGTTCCGTTGGGTTGGAGATTTTTTGTGCTTTGTACTCAGGACAGACCACCTTGGTGACAATGACTGCTACTCTACCAGTGATATCTGTAGGGGACAAGGGGAATGCGTTTGTTAAACACGAGTACATGGAATTGGTTGGGGGGAGGGGGGGTAACCAACCTGATGCCGAATACGTGGAGGGTGATTGTGCCACCGCTAGGTTGGGAATGGAGACATCAGCTCCTTCAAATTGGATAGTGTAGCGTGCCAGTAATGTCTTTCCGCGGTGGATTGGGTCGATCGCGAATATCTTGGTCGTGCTCTGGACAGTATGTGGCACATCCTGTGGGAACATGTTGTGGAGTTTTTCCAGAAAAGCTTGAGCCATGTGTGTACCGTGTCCCACGAAATTGTGCAGAAAAAGGAGAGTGATTACTCTATTAAACTTCTTGACTGCCTCCACATATGAGAAGTTAGCAGTGGACTTGGTTGGTTGTTTCTGCACAGGAGTGTCCCCGAATAGGGCGGCCCTCATGGCTTCGTCATCCACATTTTCCTCGTCAGAGTCCATATCCTCATCCTCAAGTTGTTGGGTTTCAGAACGACGACCTTGAGAGCCATATCGGCGGTCAAAAGAGTCTTCAGAAAAATAACTATGTGGATCTGAGGTGGATTGTGAAATATCTGTGTTAGCAACCAATTGGTGCTGCGATGAAGATGGTGGTGAAGGGATGTTGGTAGATTACTGACCAGAGGCACTGTGTGCACAGTTAGCCCGGGCTTTGCTTGTGTCTGATGTCTGCTTGGAGGGGCCAGCTTCATCCGAGGAGCCGTTGGAGGCTTTGAAAACAAAGGCGGCCGTGCCCGTCGCGGGTTGTTTTCTGTCAATGGATCTTCATTTGTTGGAATGATCTTTGCCCACCAGCATTGAGCCGTTCACCAAAGCGTTGGGTTCGTCCTCATTCAGGAAACCATCTGCCACCTTGTTTGGGTCCGAGAGATTGTTGTGGGCTGCCGGGATGCTTGTCGCTTGGCCTGGCATGTTGGCTGGATCTGTGGAGAAAGGCGAAGGGAAAGGCGTGGGTTAGCAGCCCATGGTCGTTGGATTCAGTGTGAAATTCAGAAACGGGTCGTGTCAGCCATGAATTCCTTGAATTCTGGACGTTGTCAGATGAGATTGACGAGCACGTCAGAACGACTACCTTTTGGGTCAGTGTGACATCAGAGAAAGTACATCTCGGATAGGTTTCCTCTCCGCACCGTAGAGGGAGGGATAAATCATGGGAGCTTTCTTGCAAGGGAGGGGTGCGTGTGCTGGGAGAGGGGGACGCAAAGAGAAGGTGTTTTCATACCAGTGGCCATGAAACGGTGGAGAGGTATTGCTGAGCAGGCCGAAGGGCGCGAAAATGGAATGCAGGGAGCGGGTAGGAGTAGCGGCGAGCGGGTGAGGCAATGGGCCAGTGAGCGGTGATATCAAGACAGTACGCTGTCAGGATGTTCATTTTTTTCCTTTTTTCCTTTCTTTTTTCCCAACTTTGTTTTCCAGGTCCAGCATTCGCTTTATCTCAAATGGTCCCAACCACCATTTGAGCTTCACAAAATCCTGTCCTCGGAGATCGATATTCGTTGAGCTGAGGAGGTCGCGATCGCCAATGTTGAACATGTTATTGTTGTGATGTCGGTCGGCCTCTGGCTTCCTAACTGCTTGTGTATTTGCAATGGTCTGTCATGTTTCCCCCCAAACGCCAGAGGAGTCCCTGTGGTGGATGCCAACTGCGAGGATGTTGCTCTGACTCTGTAATCCAGCCAGTGTGGTGGGAAATTTTCCATACACCACTTTGAAAGGAAGTTTACCAGTTGCGGCGGAAGTGGTTGAGTTGTATTCCACTTTGGCGGTCGGCAGCTTGGCTGCCCAATCGATTCCGTGCGGCTCAAATAATGTGTGAAGAAGTTGTTAGATTGTCTGATTGGTCTGTACCGTTTGCTCGTCAGTTTAAGGATAGAACGCCATTGATAGCAGGATCCCACTGACATAAAGCGTCATCAGTTTGCGCCAAACGGCTTGTGAAGCGGCAGTATCTATTCATGATGATGGTACGTGTCATCCCTTACAATCGTACAATCTAGTTGAAGAATAGCCGCACTATCCCTTTTACGATGACAATGGTCGTTGTCAGGATGACGTGTGACATATTTGAAAATCTTTCTACCAATACAAGGTTGGCGTCTATGTCAGAAAAAAACTACTGCTGTTGTGGTGGCAGTTCCAACTTGGCCTGAAGTTCATACTTGGGTCCCCGTAGTGCATGAGTTTGCTGATGTGGAAGTCAGGGTGGATTACCATGCTGTCATATAGGCGAGGTCGCGCAACGACAAGGGTTTGCATTCCCTCGATTCGGGTTTGAGCTTCACCAAGTCTTTTCCTCGTAGTTTTATGTGCAATGATCTGAGGAGGACTTGATCGCCAACGCTCAACACGTAATCGCTGCAATGTCGGTCGGCCACTCGCTTCAGAGCTGCTTGAGTCTTTGCGGGGGTTTGCCTTGTTTCCTCCTAAACACTTGCCAGTCCTTGCGGTGGATGTCAACTGCGGTTATGTTGCTCTGACTCTGCAATCTAGCCGGTGTGGCACGAAGCTTGTCATATACCATTTCGAAAGGAAATTTACCTGTTGCGGTAGAAGTGGTGGTGTTGTATGCGAGTTTCCCGGTCAGGAGCTTTGTTGTCCAATCAATTTTGTGATGTTGGCACAATGTGCAGAGAAGTTGTTCGGGTGTAACGGGAATTCATCCAGCTCTTACACTGTGGTTGTTATCGGAGTTCGAAAAATCGTGTCCAAAGCTCACTTGAGGGGTTTTTTCCTCTGCGTCACTCTTGGAACAATTGTCATCGACAACCCATGCAGTGACATTGGGAATATTTCAAGTCTCCCTCCACTGAAGGCCCATTTCCATTTTTACCTTCTCCCCCCTCGTTCTAGGTCCAAAACGAGGAGGTTATTACCCCGAACTCGTGTGTTTATACGAGTTTTTTTGTTTCAAAACTGGATGTTCACCCTAAAAAAACTCGATGCATCGGCACAAAATCGTCGCGTGCAAGGCACGATCAGCGATCTCATCTTGACCTTTTGCCTTTTCTCGTGTCTCTCTCGCTCGTGCCTATCACTCGTCCTCGCTCGCTTTCGCTCGCGAGAAGGGCAAGTGAGGACTATGGCACGAGGCTACGAGCCTCCCCCTTGAGTCCCGCGTGGTCCCTCAGCAGCCAATTGAGCCACAAGCTTGATCAGCGGCTAGTTGCTTGCCGTTGGGTAGCTGGCTGGTCACTTGACCGGCCGCCGGCCATCCAGCCGGCTGGTCGCCAGCCGGGCGGTAGCTAGCGGGTGGCTGGCCACCCGCCAGCCCTCGCAATAGCGGGGGGTGGCTGCAAGCCACCCCCTTGCTATCGTGAGGTGGGATAGCCCGAACTGGCCCTCATGCTACATCAAGCGTCTGATTGGTCTGTATTATTTTCCCATCATGTTGAGGATGGAACGCAATCCATAGTTGGATCCAACTGCCATAACACGTCATTGGTTCGTGCCACAAATGATTGGTGAAGCAGTCATCTCTGTCACTAATTATGGTACTTGGCATGTCATGGAGCCGTACAATCCAGTTTGGAAACAGTGGCTCTGTTCCTTTTGCGTCGATGGTGATCGTCATTGGGATGAAGTGATTTTTTTCAATATATTTTTGGAAACCTGTCCACCACAACAAGGATGGCGTCATATGCCATAGGGGTGGCAGATAATCCCATCACAAAGTCCGTGCTGATATCGGTCCATTGTTCCATTGAAACAGGTAGGGGTTAGGCGAGACCAGGTAGCCTCCTGCGACAATATTTTTGTCTCTGATTGGTGTCGCACCATTTGCAAAATATCGCCAAGTCGGTCTACCTCTTGTACCACCAGTAGAATTTTCCAGCTTCTCGAGCATCTTGTCCTTGCCAAAATTTCCACTTGGACCAGTGTCGTGGCATTTGTCCATTACATCCTTGGCCAGTACTCATTCCGTAGAACAATGATCTCGTGAGTGAATCGCCGTCACCTGGAAGGGCCGTGAAACCAGAGCTTGGTTTTGTCGTACCTACCAAACCCCTCTCAACCGTTTGCGAACAGTCTCACAATGCGTGGGACTTGTTCGATGAGCAATGCATTGAAAAATTCTGGTCGTTGACTCAGAGTATCTGTCGGATCACTTTTTCCAGGCCGGTACTCGATGTCGTAGTCGAATGTGGACTCAAGGGACTCCATACATCGGTTTTGTTGATGGCTCAGATTTGGCTAGGTCTTGAGGTATTTTAGCACGTGATGGTCGGTGCGGACAATGCATCATCGGCATTCTAGGTGGCACCACCATGTCTTGAACTCGTGCACCATTGTGTGCATTTCCTTCTCGTACTCTGCATTATTGAGTTCCGGCCCATGTAGTTTTTTTTACATATACATGACCGACTGTTTGCCACCGCCTTTGTCTTGGAGGAGAACGGCTCCAAAGGCTCAATCAGACGTGTCGGCGGCCATAATGTAGTCCACTACAAATCATAAGGCTGGTGCCGAGGTCAGAGAATTTCTCAAAGAGTTGAATGCTTCTTGTTCTTTGTTCCCCCAATTCCACTCGTTGGTTTTTCGAGTGAGATCGGAGAGAGGTGCTGAGACTCAAGCGTAATCCTTTACGAATCAAAGGTAGTAGTTGCAAAAGTCCAAAAATACTTGGACGTCCCAAAAATTTGTAGTCGTTGGCCAATCAGCGACCGCCTCCACCTATTTTGGGTCCATGGTGATCCGTCTGTCCGTCAAAAACTCAATCAAACGATGATCGAAGTTACATTTCAAACATTTTCTGAAGCATTTTCCCTTTGTAAAATCTTCAGAACATTTGGAGAGGTTTGTCGTACTCCTCCAGTCTGCATATCTAAACCAGGATATAGTCAAGGTACACGACGAAGAAGTCATCAAGGTGTATGCATAATATGTTCTTTATTGCCGCCATAAAGGTTGTGGGGGTATTTTTGAGTCAGCACGGCATGACCGTGAACTTGAAGTACCAGTATTAGGAGCCATATTCTCGACATCCTTATCATATACATCGATTTGATGATACCTGCTGTGTAGGTCAATATTGCTGAAAATTTTAGCTCCTCTGATTTGGTCAAAGTGTTCATTTGCTTGCGAAGGAGGGTAGTGGATCTTGATGGTGTTGCGTTCAATGCTTAGTAGTCCACGTACATCTGAATCTCTCCAGTTTTCTTTCTCACAAGAAATACAGGTGCCACGTAGGATGATGTGGAGGGTCTAATGAATCCCTAATCGAGCATCTCATCCAGCTAATTTTTGAGTTTGGTCAGCTCATGGTCGCTCATTCGATAGGTCCCCTTCACCTTCTGTCTGCTGCCCAGCTTGAGGTCCATCTGACGGTCGATGTTCCACTGCGGAGGAAGTTCTTTTGACAGTTTTTTGGAAAAAATCACTTCCAATTCCTTAATTAGTGTCAAGAACTCGTCCGGTACAATCGCGACCTTTTCAGGTGTCAATGTCATCCATGTAACCTCGGCAGCTACGAATTTTTCCTTTCCCCCTACTTCCACATGCATTAGATAGGCTTGAGCTTCCCGTTTCAGGTACCGCTAGGCCACGTCCAAAGATATCGGTTGGCATCTCGTGGCTGCCGCAAATTCCTTTGCTACTTCCACCTCTGCTGCTTACTGTAACCATTGTTGTATCGTAGGTCGCTCAACCAGAGGCAGGTGTCTTTTTTGCCAGCAATTCTTATGTAAATCAATCTGTTGCTCCATCTTACCTGAGAATTGTGTCAGTACAGAGAAGCTTGCACGAGGATGATTTTCTGGTCGCTCATTAGGAAAGTTCTCCAGACTGTTACATTGTGCACATATCCGATTTGTACTTGGAGTGGTTCGCAAAGTAGATGGATCTGCAGTCATCCATCGACGGTTTTTCTTCCAAACACCAATGTTTTGTTCTATAAACCCAGCTTCCGAACCATGTCACTTCTGACGAAACTGTGAGAAGCTCCTCCATACAATAGTGTCGGTACCATGATGCATCTCTTACAACCCCTCGGTTGTACCCATAGCACTTTGTTTGTCTGTTTGTTGGTTTGATGATCGTTTGTTGGTCGTCATCATAGTCATCGTCGAACTTTACAGTCTTAAGGACCCTCGTCCTCGGCGATGTGAGACGCTCAGATGGGCGATCATTTGGCACAAAATCTTTGGACCAGACAAGAGCCTCACCGTCTACTCTTGCCCTTTGTCGTTTCTTGACACCTCATTTTTCTTGGCAACTTCCCCTCCTGCTTTTGGTTTACTGATGTCCTTTCTGACAGTCGCACAATGTATGACCTGACTTCTCGTAAGTCCAACAGAGCCATTCATCGCGTTGATCGACACCGTCAATCTACATCAAAGACTAGGTCTCCGTCCACTACGGCTTCCCTCTCCCACGATACACATGGTCGCTTTAAGGTTGCCAGCCATAAGATTCCTTCAATTGAGCATAGCAATCAGTGTTGTCGATGCAATTGGTTGTCGCAATCATCCGCGGACAGTCGTCTTGGATGCCAATAATGGCGATTGCTCGCCGAATATCTGGCTTGAGGTTGTAGTTGTTGTAGAAACACAGTTCATCATAGGCGAGGTCACTACCAGTGATGATTTCATGGAAATGCCAAGTACACTCCATCATGTGCATGTATTCCCTCCATGTTTTTGGTCGCATGAGAGATTCATGCCATGTCGGATTGATTTTCTTGAGAGGTAGTGCACCTGCGGTCAACGATGTGAGAGTGATCCTGAAAGCCGTTGATCTTGATCCACTGGTCTCATGCTGCTCTTGGATGGTCTTCAGATTGTATCGCCAACTCAAAGTCGTGCGACGCAAGAGCGAGGCCATGAGGTCAAATTTCTACTTGCCGTTGTTGACCCCAACAGCGGTGAAGTACACCTCTAGACTTGTCAGCCACATCAGGACCGTCAGTCCCTTTGAGTTTGCGTGTTTGAACAATTTCAAAAGTGCCAGTTGAATCTGGGGTTCACTCAAGAGTTGTCAATTTCTCTTGGTGAGTACTGCTTCGTGCGCAGGAGACACCCATATCTCCTCCATTTCCATGTTGAGTTGTTGTAATAGATGGATGTTCAGGCTCTCGACTCTCGACAACTTCTGGTATATGTCTTCGTTAATTTGCACTTGTTGGCCAATGCCTCTGATCGTGCCAGGTGTCGTGTTGACGAGCCATGGCGGGGGCGAAGGGTTTGTCGAGCCCGAGGAGTCCGTCGTCAGGTTGGCCGTCGGGTTTGTCAGTGTTGTACCATTCATTGTGAAGGTTGACGCACCTGTCTCGTTTTCCTCGAGTGCCTTGGCGTTTGTACAATGCTGATCCTCCATCATTGAAGTTTTCTTCCGAGAATACTACTTTTTGCCAATTGCCCTCGCTCCGTTCACCATTGTCGTCAAAAATTCTACAATCTTCTAAATGGAAGAGATGTGTTAAGGACTTGTACATAGTTGTTGCCATGTGGTTAATGCGTCCGTTTCCCCTCTAGTGCCGCTACGCTCTGATAACAAGTGCTACACCGAGCAGAACGTATGTGCTTCACATTGATGAGGTGTGGGATTAAAGACGATTCAAGGATTTGGGAGAAATCGATTATTTATATTAAGTAGTAAGTGTACGTTGATGACAAGTGTCGAGTAAGTCGAGTACATATATACAATGCCAAGAATGCAAACGAGGCATATGTTGGGTCCTCGGCGCTCGAGCCGAGCGATGCATGCAAGGTTGTGATGTGAGTGGCTGCTTCGAGAAGCTCCGCCGAGAAGTTGGGGGGCTTTGAGAATATAGAGACTGATATTTTATAAAAGCCTAGTGTAGTCGAGAAGTCAACCGAACAACGTTGAAACATTGACATAGTTTGTCATACTTTTGTCAACATTTCTGGAAGGTGGTCAAAGTTATAAGAGACTCCTGGAACAGAACACCAGAGGTCGGGACGGTTGGCCAGAATTCCCTTGGCAGAACGACGTTAAAATGCAAAAGTTGTCACGCCATGGACTACAAATGTAGTGACAAAAATGCCCACTCGCAGAGTTTGGGGACTTGCGTATATGAGGGAAGTAACATTCTACATTAACGCGAGCAGAGCCCGCACAAACATGTCAGTATGCAATTGTTGCTTCTCAACTATGTCGTTGCTTATAAATCTATGAGAATCTCCTCCATGTAGTAATGCATGTATAGTTTGACGAATTTTATAACCCCTCTAAAGCACTTGTAGGAGTATCGCTAGTTGGTTGTCCTCTTATCCCTCATCAAGCTTTGTGATGTCAGGAAACACGTCTACAATGTTACTCGCAATGCAGATGGACAATGAGTACGTGCAACATCTGCCACTCAAAAAGGGAGTCTTAATTTCCACTCCTATCCTTTGTCATTTCCCCTCATTGAAGCAGACTTGGAGCGCCTACCACCACGCCAATCCTTGCCGAAGCTCCAAGTCGGGCAGCAGCGAAAACAGCCCCACCATGCCATGATTCATGGCTCAGTATCCTGTCACATTGCTTGAAACGACTGCTCATTGAGTGACGAGATTGGAAGGGAACATGGAGGGATTCACTACCACGGAGTCAGACATAAGCCTGTGCATAGATGTAGCACAAAGACTTGGGTTTTTGTGAGGGGGCTTTGGAATAGACCTATGTCCTACATTAGGTTGATTTTTTTGTCAAAGAAGGATATATATATGTTTTGAAATTTTGCAATGTTGACACATAAATCTAAGAAGCACATTCCAATGTGTCTACCCCCCCCCCCCCCCCCGGAAAAAGAAGAAAAGGAAAGCCTCCATATCATGTCCATTTATTTCAAGGGATGCAGCCGAGCACTGCCGCATAGATATTCGGTCCATATCTTATCGGTGACATATGTCATTGATCACACCTGAAAATCAGGCTGTGAAATGGTCATCATCCCACCTCTCTCCAGAAAATGTAACAAATGTTATGAATTCTGATGCTTTGAATAGACCGTTTCCAAAGCATGGGCACCTCATGTAACATGTCCGGTTCTTCACAATCCAAAGTATTATTCGTTGAAATTGTTGGACCCAAGAGTTCCACATTGTCATCTCTTCCTAACATGAAGAAACTGGACAGCGATGTGACTCCCAAAATGTAGCGCCCGATTTGTATGTTCATTCTCACCCTCCCTTAGTTTAGGCAATGCGTTTGCACATTGGTTTGACAACCCTCTCCATCTATGGAACCCACGAAAGGACACCATCTAAGAATGTTTCAGAAGGTAGAACAGTACCCAACCAAATTCCAAGGCCAAGGTTTCTCTTGAAGGCTTTTGCTTTCAACCAAAATTGCCTTCTCTTGAAAATGTTGCTATCCCTGCACCCACAAGCGTTTAGTCCCCCTTCCTCCATACCTCCACATCATTTCTCTCCTCCCACCACTTGCCCAACCGGAATGCAACTATCTCCCTTATGCCTATTCACTAAGGCCACAACTTCACTTCTGCATGAAAGCCCCTTCCACACCCTTCAAATTTGAACAAACACCATGCCAAATAGATTTACTCTCTTTCCACTCCATCACTCAGCCATTGGTAATTCCTTGTGTTTGCACCTTTCAGTTCTCATTTTGTAGTGCACCTACTGCACTGTTCTTGCTTTGTCCTTCACAACTTCTCTTTGAACATCACCCCTCAAAAGCCTTTCTTTCCCAAGAAAGAAGTATGTGTTCAATGAAATTTTGTCCCCAGAGCCTCAGTTCTTGAAAGTGGATTGGACAGTTCTACAGATCTCGATCACTGCCATCCAGCCTTTGCTAGCTCGTCTTGTCAGTGTCATGATTCCAACAGCACAACATTCCCACCAAGAGCTTCGACTCCTTCATCTCCATCCTTGCACATGAGCACCAATGAAAACATTGCAATGAACACCAATAAAAGTTGCACTTGTAGAATTCAGTGTAGTCTGTACTTACCCCCCCCCCCC
>SZWC01013518.1:5090-52365 GCA_023375785.1 Penium margaritaceum | reverse complement strand
CAAGATCTAAGCCCTCAGCCGTCCCCACACGAACCAAGCTGCCACCAACGCAAGATCTAAGCCCTCAGCCGTCCCCACACGAACCAAGCTGCCACCAACGCAAGTTCTAAACCCTTAGCCGTCCCCACACGAACCAAGCTGCCACCAACGCAAGTTCTAAACCCTTAGCCGTCCCCACACGAACCAAGCTGCCACCAACGCAAGATCTAAGCCCTCAGCCGTCCCCATGCGAATCAAGCTGCCACCAAAGCAAGATCTAGACCCTCAGCCGTCCCCACACGAACCAAGCTGCCACCAACGCAAGATCTAAGCCCTTAGACGTCCCCACACACAAAACCACCGAAAGGCGGTCACAGTACGCCACATGTGAGCGGACAGTGAAAGGGGTGCTAGGATGACGTCGGGAGGAGAAAAAGAGACGACAGAAGGCGCACAAAACGCCAATGCCGAGGATCGAACTCGTACCTTCCGCGTGACAGGCGGAGATACTAACCATTATACTACATCGACATGTCAGCAAATGTCCAAAATACATTTAATAAATCCAAATAAATCACAATATTGGGTTAAGCAGAGTCGCATTTCTTCGGCAATGATCCCCTCGACAAGGAAGTTAGCACGACAGCGGCGGCATTCCGAGCAAGAACGGTCCGAAAAGGGAGGAAGAGGAGGTAGATGGGCAAAGATGGCTGCAGAGGGGGAGGGGGGGAGCTAAGTAGCAGAAGCTGCAATGCAAGAATCCGAAGAAGCACCTCTTCAAGGACGGAGAGAGGAGAGTGGATTGAGGGAAAGGAAAATACGAACGGTGGACGCACAACTTCATGAAGTAGTGTTACCACGGAGGGGAGAAAGAAGTGACTCACTTATCTTAGGCCAACGTACGCGCTCTCTTTTCTTCGGGAATGGAATAACATGAACAACGGAGCCAGGAGAGCGGGAAAGAGGAGATGAGGAAGAAGACTATAAGGAATAAGGCTCGCCGTTTGGATACCGCCGCCTCGTCTGCTTCGTCGTCCCGCACCCAACGTGCGAGCCGATTCAAGATGACGCCTCCCATGCTCCCTTCATGGCGGAGGCTCGACCTTTCCAAACGCTCCTAGCCGGTTTTCCCCAACCGGCCTTCCAGCGATCTAGTCTTCTGCCCTGTTGCCGCGGTCGGCTTTCCTGATCTACTGTCGCAGTCCACTCTCGAGTCTTACTATCGCTGTCCACTAACCTTCCCTACTGTTGCGTTCTGTTATCCTGCTCATTTGTCATGGTCCGATCTCCTTCCCAACTGTCACGTTCTACTCCCCTGCCCTACTGCCGCGGTCCATTCGCCATCCATACTGGCGCGTTCTGATCCCCGACCTTACCGTCGCGGTCCAGTCCCCTTCTCTGCGGTCGATTCCTACTCGCCTGCCCTACTCTCGGGGTCAACTCGCCCTCCATTCTGTCGCGTTCTCCTCTCGTGCCCTGCTGCTGCGGTCCATTTTCCTTTCGGACTGTCATGCCCATTCGTCACGGTCCACACACCTTCCTTAGTGTCGCGTTCTAGTATCCTGCCCTACCGTCGTGGTGAACCCTGCTGCGGTAGAGAGTGCTCTTCTGCAATACTCGAGAGAGGGTGCCTAAGCACCCTCTCTCTCGGTCGAAAACGGATTCTGAAGAGCACTTTATTGCTGGCTGAGGGCTATCTGTACCCTCGCTAATTTCCTCACCAACAATCCTGCTGCCTCGATCTACTGTCGCAGTCAAGCAGCCATGAGGTTGAGTGTGGACACCGCAAGACAAAGAGAGGGATCTTACTGATGGGTGTTTCAAAACCAACAAACCTCCTTCGAAACCGGCGCACCTCTCTTGTTCGATCTCGCCTCATCGGCTTCGTTGGTCTGCATGCTCGATCCACTCCAGCAGGCAAACAGCCGAACGGAAATTTTCGGGCGCTAAACGGACACCGTCTGTGAGAAGGGGAGGCCGAGGGGCGAAGGCGTACAGAGGCAGGTAGAAAAGGTAGATCTGAGTAAGGGATCTGCGAAACAGTGAACCCCGCCTCCTGGCTGTCCTCGCTCGCACACCAGCCTCGCCCACCTCTGTCCTGTAATCGATGACAGGAGGAGCCAAACGCCTTTCCCTCGACCTGCGGTGTCCTCGACCTGAGCTGGACCCGTTCCCCCGTCATGCCTACTGAATGCTGGACCATCTCCTGCGATTGGCCTTCCTGGTCACAGCAGCAGCTGCAGCGGCAGGGTCGCGGCGCTGCCGGCTCCGGCATCCCGGGGCCAACCGCAACCTCGACGTGGAAGAGTGCTTCGGGCTCCGATGGACTACCTCGTCCTAGAACCGACGGGGTGACGAACCTTCCATGGCAGCGTGGGCGACGGGCCTGCCTTCGGCACTCGCTCTGTCGCCCTCAAATTCGTCCCGGTTCTCTCGTCCCAGCTAGCACTGCGTGGCTCCATCTGGGCCTCTCCAGTCACGCCTAGCACTTAGGAGCGCTAGCTTTTTCGTTCGGAAGGGGAAAAGCGAAAGGAAGAAAACGGAGTCGAATGGAACGATACATAGTCTGACTGCGCTACTTCCGAGGGATCCACACCTGGGTTTGCGATGACTAGCTTCGGAGGCAAACGGTTTATTCTTCCGCCAACTAAGAAAACATTAACTCGCTGAAAAAGTATTGTTCCAGAGTCATGCTGGGAGAAGGTGCTACGTGGGCCCTCTCCAGTGAACCACGACGGAACGAAAAGATATCGCAGTCACTGGGGATTCAAAATCTCGAAGATCCGTCTCCAAAACGCAACCCGCAAAAAGATCAGAGAATCATCGTTAAACTAATACTTATTCTCAGCACATCTCTATTCGAAATCATACTTACCTGGACGGGGTCGATGGGTGATCAGGAAGGCCCATGGCCTAGGGACGGGCCTCCCATTGCACTGCGGTTGGCCCAACCCTAGGACGCCGGAACTCCCGGTGATCCACGTCATAATTTCTGGCAGAGGGGGCTCGCGTTCGCGCGGCCCCTACCANCCCGCAAAAAGATCAGAGAATCATCGTTAAACTAATACTTATTCTCAGCACATCTCTATTCGAAATCATACTTACCTGGACGGGGTCGATGGGTGATCAGGAAGGCCCATGGCCTAGGGACGGGCCTCCCATTGCACTGCGGTTGGCCCAACCCTAGGACGCCGGAACTCCCGGTGATCCACGTCATAATTTCTGGCAGAGGGGGCTCGCGTTCGCGCGGCCCCTACCAAGAGAACAACACTAAACAGGAAACGGTCGGAGTAGTCTTTCACAATTGGCAATGATGTTTTCCTGCTTGTCTGCCGGGATAAACGAATGCTACAATTAATCCTGGCTCGTTCTAGTGCATCCGACTCTGGGATGCTAGTGATGGAAGGTGAGCTTCCTCACTGGTTTCACAATTGTTCTTTTGTTCACTCCGATGGTACACGGTTCATCACAGGTATCCAGCTCTAGGTGACATTACAACTAGTCTTTCGGCATGGGACATGTGCCATTGCTTCAACCCCGCGTCTTCTCATTCTATTACACAAAAATCAACTACTACGCAAAGTGGTCCGGAATGGTGGAGGGTGGTTCACTGTGGGTGAGATGCATGGTTGTGGAAAGTTGTGAATGTTGGTGCATGCTGCCATAGGGTGCTCCAAAGTGGTGTAGGGTGGTGTAGAATGGCGAGGGTGATGTAGGGTGGTGCATGGTGATGTAGGGTGCTGTAGGATGTTGCAAGTTGTAAAGGGTGGTAGAGGATGGTGCAATGTGGTACAGACTGGTGCATGGTGGTTCAGGGAAGTGCAGGTTGCTGCAACATGGTGTTATTCTCTACCATTGACATGAACGACTACAAGGATCACGCATTGTAGCTCTGCCCTTCGCTCCCACCCGCCCTGGTTCCCTAGGGAACCAGAGCGGGTGGGAGAACAATGATCGCGAACCCAACGTACACGGTCATTGGTTGCGGTACCATTTTGTCTATGGAATGTTGGTCAGAAAATCGTTGTTCCTGTGGTGTGTTGTTTGTACAATCATGTTGTTTATGGCCAATTGGCCAGACACTGAATGTTTCTATGGTGTATTGGTCACACAAACACGGTTTATATGATGTTTTGTTATTGTGTGCTTCTAAAACATCCACTACTTCCATGGTGCCTTTGTCACACAAACATTGGTTACATTGTGTGCTCTTCAAACAGTCACTGTCTTTGTGGTGCATTGGTAAGACGACGGTTTGTGTGGTGCAATGGCCACACAATCAGTGTGTCTGTGCAATGTTGGTCGTACACCCATAGTTTTTATGGTGTATTGGTTGTACAATTACCATTTTTATTGTGTGTTGGTCACACTGTTCCAACTTTTATGGATATTTGGTTAAGGAATCACTCTTTCTGTGATTGATTGATTACACCAAAACAAATTCTGCGGGTTGTTGGTCACGCGGTCACTATCGATATGATATGTTGGCTGCAATAACAAATATTATACGGTGTACTAGTAAAAATCAGCTGTTTTTCTGGTGCATTGGTCGCAATGTCACTGTGTCTAGGGTGCATTGGTCACACAATCACCATTTCTATGGTGTGTTGGTCACATCATCACTGTTTCAATGGTGCGTTAGTCGCTGAAGAAACTTTTACCGGTTTCTTTTTCTATGATATGTCGTTCATAGGATCACGGTGTCCATGGTGCGCTGATCAAACAATCACCTTCTTCACGGTGTGGCCGTGAAAAAAAACCGTATACGGCTCGTTTGTCACACAATCCTTGTTTCTATTGTATGTTGGTTGCACACTCATAGTTCATATGGTTCCTTACTCACACATTGGCCGTTTATGTGCTTCATTGATGGCGTAGTCACTGTGTTGTATCGGTCACAACATCACTGTTTGCATAGTACGTTGGTCAAATAGTCACTGTTACATGGTGTATTGGCCATACATTCACTGCTTCTATGGTGTGTGGGTCACATAACCACTATTTGTATTTCGTGTTTATCACATCATCACTGGCCATTGGGTATACCATAATTGTTTCCAAGGTGCATTGATCATACAATCGTGCTAATAATGGTGCCACTGCTATACAGCCGCTGCTTTTGTTATACTTTGGTCACAAAACTATTCTTTATATTGCATGTCAATCACTGCGTCACTCTTTCTATGGGGCGTTTGTCCCACAGCCATTGCTTCTTTGGCGTGTTGGGGTCACAACCACGATATATATGGTACGTTCGTCACAAAAACACACCTATGGGACGTTGGTCACAAAGGTATTGCTTCTATGTTGTGTATGTAACATTCTCACTTATCCCATGGTGTGTTAGTCATGCGATACCTTTTTATATGGAGCATTGGTCACACAATCACCTTTTCTTAGGATCTTTGGGCAAAAAATAGCCGTATACTTTGCGTTGGCAGCCATCATGCATCATGCAAAACATTTTGTCCACGATGCGCTAGTCATAGAGTCATTGTTTTTGTGGTACACTTGTCACACAATCACGGATTTTATGGTGTATTTGTCACACATGCGCATTTTGTATGGTGTGTTGATCACACGATCAATGTGCCTGTGAAGCCTTGATACAAAAAATCATAGTTTCTATGGTGTGTTGGTCACACAATCACCATTCATGTGGTGTGTTGGTCAGGCCAATGTTTCTGTGATGCCTTAGTCACACGCTGTCTGTTACTATGATGCGTTGGCCACATAGTCACTTTTCCATTGTCTTGTGGCTGCGCGGTCACTGTTTGTTTGGTGCATTTATCACACAGTCAGTGTGTGTTTGGTGTGTTGGTCACACAATCGTTGTTTATATGATGCATTGGCTAGAATGTCACCATTGATATGGTTTGTCAGTGAAAGCAATTCACAATTGACATGGCTTCTCTCGTTTTATTGTGCGTAGATTACACAATCACTGGTCAAATGGTACGTTGGTCACATGGTTGGTATTGAGACACTATTTCTATGGTTTCTTGTTTAAAGGGTAACTGTTTGGTTCTTTGGTCACACAATCATTGTTTCTATGATACGCTGGTCACACGATCATTGCGTGTATAACTCATTCATCACAAATTTACTTCATCCATGGTGTGCTTGTCCCGCACTAACTGTTTGTATGGTAAGTTCAACACTTTAGCACTATTTCTATTGTACGTTATTCAAATGGTCATTGTCTCCATGGTGCGATGGTCACACAGAAATTTCTTCTATGGTGAGTTTGTCGCACAACCACTATTTCTGTGGTGAATTTTCCTAAGATTCACAATATGTAATGGTGGGCTTGTAAAAGAATACTAGTTTCCATGGTACGTTGGTCAAACAATCAACGTTCCTGTGGTGCCTTGGTCACATAATCATGATTCATATGGTGTATTGACCATACAATTACCGTTTCTATGTTGTGTTGGTTACAATCACTGTCTATATGATGCATTAATCACACAATAACCGCATAAATGGTACATTGATCGCAGCATCATCATGTATATGGTGCATTGGCCACGCAGTCACTGTTTCCATGAATTGTTTGACATAAAATCATAGCTTTGATGGTACGTTGATAATTCAATCACTGTTTCCATGGTACATTGGTCGCACACATAGCGTTTATATGGCATGTCTTTAACGCAACCATGCTTTCTATGGTATTATACTCACAAAATCACTACTTATATGTTGCATTGGTCACAATGTCACAATTGTTTTGGTGCGCTAGGCACACAATCACTGAACCCAATGGGATTTTGCACACACCCACAAATCGTATGGTATGTTGGTCACACAATTAATATTTGCTTAGTGTGTTGGATATACAGCCTCTATTGCTATGGTGTGTTAGTCACAACATTGCTCCTATGGAGCGTTGGTCACATTAACATTGTTTCTATGCTGATTTGGTCATGCATTCACTACTTTCTATGACGTGTTGGTCACATGGTTGTGGTTTCCATGTGGCCTTTGTCACACAACCACTGTCTCTCTGGTGTGTCGGTCACACAATCACTCTCTATATGGTGCACTGATCAAGCAATAAATGTTTCCATGGTGTGTTGGCCCCAAATTATTGTTCCTGTTGGTTACACAACAATTGATTCCATGTTCCATTGGTCATACATCCTCTGTTTCTCTATAATGTTGGTCACACTCTATTTTTATGGTATATTGATCACACACCAGAATCGCCGTGTTGGTCACTCTCTATTTTTAATTTGGTATGTTTGTCACATATTCACTGTTGATGTTGTACATTGGTAACAAAACTACTACTTTTGCGGTGTTTTGATGACTCAGTTTTTGTTTCAATTGTGAACGAATTACGCAATTGTTGTTTCTATGGTGTGTTGGTTAAACTTTTGTTTTCCATGGTCTGTGTTGATACTGTGATCCTCTTCCAATCACTGCTTCTATGGTGTGTTGATCACACCCTCACATTTGCCATGGTGTTTTTATCACATAATCACTGTGTCTATGGTTTGTTCGTCATGCAATCAGTATTTATATGGTATGTTAGTCCCATTGTCATCATTTCTTTGGTACACCAGTCACACAATCACTGCTTCTATTGCACATTGGAAACATAGTTACTACTCCTATGGTGTGTTGGTCACTCGATCACTTTCTATGTGAATCAGTGGGTCGTACTATCGCTATTTATATGGTGTTTTTATCATGCTACCATTGTTTCAATGATGTGTTGGTAAAAAGTCATTGTATGTATGGTTCCTTGTCACACAGTTACAATTTCATGGTGTGCTGGTCACATAATCACAGTTGTTATGATGTGTTGGTCGTGGAATATATGAACCCAAGGAGTGTGAACACACAAGCATGATCTCTATGTTGCATTGGTCAAACAATCCGGTTCCGCAGTGTGTTGGAAGAATAATAATTGCTTTTATGGTGCAATTGTCATGCCGACACAATTTTCTATGGTACATTGGTCTCACATTCATTGCTTACATGATTTGTTGACTACAAAATTAATAGTTGTATGATATGCTGGCCACGCCAACACTGTTTTAACAGTATGTCAGTCACACAATCCCTCTTTATGGTGCATTGGTCACACACTAATTTATTTTTTGGTGTATTCGTCGCACAATCACTGCATTTATGGTGTTTGGTCACAACATTACTACTTCCATTGTGTTTTTATCAGAAAGACGTTGCGTGTGTTGACTGTTTGTCACACAATCACAATTTCTGCCCAATCGTCCCAAATCCACACACTTGATAATTCGTGTACAAGAATGAAACATGCGGTGAGGAACCTTGAAGAAAAACGGCAGAGTGACTATATACCCACAGAATTCCCGGTATCTATCGTGGTATCCACATTTCACACATTGTTTACACCATATCCATATTTGGAACTTTTTGCCTCTTTATTAATGCTATATCCAGCGAGCATGCAAAAAACTAAGCCACATCCAAATGTACACGCTATGTCGACGCCGCATGCCATCGATGGACAATATGTTGATGTCGTCAGACATGGGAGAAAAATCACAAACCCCTCTATAGAGGGGTTTGTGACTGTTCTCAAAAAGGTTTGCGACGGTTTGGGGGGGGGGGTCGAAACACCCCATCCGTTGAAAGGGAACCTGCTGGCCCATGCAAACATAAAACCCTAAAACCTCGAGTGTAATTTGGGGTAGGGTTTGAGAATGGTTTGCATGGATAGAAATGGGTTTGCATATCCAAAAAAAACTTGTGAAAAAGGCGTCTTTGCTCGATATCGATCAAGCGATTAGCCTTTTTTTTTTCCGACTCGCAAACCCCAATTCGCGGATGTAGGGTTTTATGTTTGCACGGGCTCCGTCCGCGCAAACATACAAAACCCTAAATCCATAAATGGGGTTTGCGAGAAACAAACAAGAAAAAGGACTAATCGCTTGATCGCGATTTGCGCGAGGAGGGGTGTGGGGGGGGGCAGCGAAACGAGGGGGGGTGACACATCACCCCCCTCGCTTTGCTCGATCGGCGACTTCAGTCGCCGATCGGGCATGGCCACGAAAATGGATATGACGTCGTTTTTCCTTAACATTTTGGATATGGCGTTGTTAGTATTTAAGTCACAAATATCCCATGCTCATGTTGACGCTTGCGTAGATATATCGGCCATTTCGCCGAAGAAAAAAACTTGGATAATTGACAATGTTTCATAGCAATCGCTTACTACATTCACGTACACAATAACTTCTATGTACATGAATACAAGAATTTCACTGGATTCTATTGAAAAATGGATGCCCTTGAAAAGGCTTTCAAATACATCAATAATATATGTTCGAGGTCACTTCAACATGTGTTTCTCTAAATTTAGACCAACATTTGTACTCTTTAAAGGATATTGTTATGCTTGTAATGTGGATACAGAGGCATAAGTGTACTCCAACCTACAAACACATACCACGGAAATTATACGACAATATGGGCGGCCCGACGCTCGAGAGTAACAAGGTCAAGTGAGACACCCCCCCCCCCTCCACCACCCTCTTGAAGTTGAAGTGTACAACTACCAATATTGTAACAATAGGTGTTGCAACTAGTGGTGTTAAAGCTATGAATGATGCAACTGTAAGTGTTACAACTGCTAGTATTGTAAGTGTCAGTGTTGTAACTGCCAGTGTTACAACCGCCAGTGTTGTAACTGCCAGTGTTACAACCGCCAGTGTTGCAACTGCCAATGTTACAACTGCAAGTGTTACAACTGCCAGTGTTGCAAGTGCAAGTGATATAACTAAAAGTATTGCAACTGCCAATGTTGCAAATGCCAGTGTTGCAACTGTTGGAGTTGCAGTTGCCAATGTTGCAACTTCTAGCATTGCAACTACCAGTGTTGTAACTGCCAGCGTTGCAATTGCCAGTGTCACCAATACCCATGTTGCAAATTTTAATGCTACAACTTCTAGTGTTGAAACTTCCAATGTTGCAATTGCAAGTGTTGCAACTACTAGTGTTGCAACTACCAGTGTTGCAACTGCCAGTGTTACAACTACTAGAGTTACAAGTGCTAATATTGCAACTTCAAGAGCTGCAACTACCAGTGTTGCAACCGTCAGTGTCACAACTACCATTGCTGCAACTTTTAATGTTGCAAGTGCCAGTGTTGCACGTTCCAATCTTGCAACTGCCACTGTTGCAAGTGCCATAGTTTCAACTGCAAGTGTTGTAACTACCACGACTGCAATTGCTAGTGTTGCAACTGTAAGTGCTGTAACTGGCCAATATTACAACTGCCAATGTTGCAACTGCTAGTGTTGCAAATGCCAATGTTACAACTGATAGTATTGCAAATGCAAGTCTTGCAACTGCCAGTGTTGCAACTGCCAGTGTTGCAACTGCCATTGTGGCAACTACTAGTCTTACAGTTGTGAATGTTGGAACTGCTAGTATTGCAGCTGCTAATGTTGCAACTATCTGTGTTGTGACTGCTAGTGTTACAACTGCCAGTGTTGTAACAGTACTAGCATATGCTATACACTCCCAGTACACTTGTCTAATGCACTTGTAGTATCTTGGCGGGGGAGGATCTTCATGTCGCGGTGTCGTTCCTTAGCTCACAGCATGCCCATAATAATTCATGGGCGTAAGCAGGATCTTGCGATTTTGCTGTTCTAAGAAGCGTCAAAATGTCAAGATCGATGTTCCGGATGTATTATCTTCATAGTAGGAAAAAATACACGTGTGTATTATTTTTTACTGTCTATCTCGTGGAATCACCAAACCACTCACCCAATACACTTTCCAATTGTAAAGGGGGTTGGTGGGACTAGCCCCCCCCCCCTCCAAAGTAGAAGTATATTGGGGTTATGTTGGGAAGTGTACCATAAAGGGGAGTCGAATTAGTACACAAGTGTGCAAAAACACCAGTGTACATTCAAATACCGTGCAAAACCACTGGCGGTGTCTTGGAGAGTGGGTCTTATAGTCGGAGTGCCGCGTCCTAGCTCGTACCGTGCTAACAACAATTTATGAGCGTACGCAAGCTCCTATTATTTTATTTTACGAGAAGCATCAAAATGTCAAGATCGACGCTCGGGATCCATGTTTGTCATATGAAGGAAATGAAGCACCTATGTATTCTCTTGCTTGTCTATCCGAAACACTTGCCAATACACTCGCCGGACGTACTTTTCACGTTTGGGACGAGGGGTGGGACTAGTCATCTCCTCCCTCCTCCGACATTAGAGTGTTAGGGGTGTATTGGAAAGTGTATATGGTCAGAGTTTTTATGGTGCATTTGTCACTGCTTCTACAGTGTGTTGGTCATTTATTCACGACTTGTATGGAATTCAAGGTCACTTAGTCACACTTTTTACGGTGTGTTGGTCACACTCACTTCTTGTATGGTACATTGATCACACAGTCACTCTTTTTTATGGTGGAATGGTCATCCAATCGCTATTTCTATGGTGCATTGGATATGGCATCACTGCTTCTATGGTGAGTTGGTCACACACACACACACACACACACACACACACACACACACACACACACACACACACACACACACACACACACACACACACACACACACACACACACACACACACACAATCTATATCGCGTGAATCACACGAGCTTCCCCTCTACATTGATTTATTCATCCAATCACCACTTGTGTGGTGCATTTTGTCACATAATTGCTATTTCTATGGTATCTTGGCCACATAATCTCTGCTTTTTCTAGTATACCTATGACATGAATACTCTTTTGATAATCACCATTTTTCTGGTGTACTGGTTCGATAATGACCACTCTGGTGGTCCAATTTCACACAATGACTGTTTTTATGGTGTGTTCACCATATACTCACTATTGTTATGGGGTGTTTATCATAGAGATTAGTAGCCGATGTATCCATGTAAACGTGAACATAAGCCTAAGATATCCGCGAGTTTCATATTAAAGTAACTATATCCAGCGAGTGCAAAAAAACAATGCAACATCCATTTTCGATGGCAATGTGTAGTGTGGCAATGCCACGCCGACCGGTCGAAGGAGCCACGTGGCTCGAGCGGGGTCACCTGGGATTGTGGACGGTGAGACGGGATGGCTTGAGGGTCAGAGACCCTCAAGCACCGCGGTTTTGGCCTAGTCGGCCAAGGATTTCGTCGAATCCGCTACACAATGCCTTGTCAGTAAAATAAGTCGTCATTCAAGCAAAGCGAGGGGGGCGACGTGCTACCCCTGCCATTGCCTGAGTCGTGATCAAACAATCAGCCCTTTCCCTTTTTTTTATATCCCTGCTCTTGAAATTATTGCTGGGTCCCATTCCCTTTTACCCACCTTGTGAAAACGTTTTGCACAGGTTACCCATGGTTCGGAATTTCATTTACAAAGTGTCCACTCCCCGTGAAAGAGAACTCGGAGGCCCACTTTCTAGCAGGGGATCCACGAGTCCCCCACGTCTTTTCATCTAGTAAGCATTCTGCCTATAATTTGAAAAAGAAGCATACCTTGGCCACTTAACACGTGATGACTCCGATACCCACTAAACGCGACGAGCGGATGTCCACGGCCGGTGATCCCATGCATCGCAAATCCTGTAGAATGGGCCCTGCATAATCGCTCTCACAAGTGACATTGGATAACGGGGACCAATAATCTTAAAATTTGAAAGTACTTATATTCCTTTATTTACAAATCATTCTACCATGCCAGTAGAAAATGACCATCGGCTGTTCGAAGAAAATCGATCAGATCGTAACACTCCTCATTAGTATGGGATTGTTCCCCTTGAGAAGCAATAGACGACACAATCGCTATCGGGCATTTGGATCAAATGGTTGGGGTTTTTCATACCCTTACGATGGAAATATTGGAGTATCATCTCCTTGTTTTTGTAGACGGCTTGACAAAGAGAACTGGCTGCGAGCTCATCACCCTTGCTTCTTTTGCTCCATGTATCATGCATTACGATTTCTGACCATTTGTGAGTCGTATTATGAGTTTTCAAAGCTGACCACACAGTGAGATTCCTTGATTATGGGCAGTGAAATATGCCTATTTTGGTTGGACACTGTGCATGGTAGCCACACGGTGCCACTATGTATTCAATGCCTTTGTACTTGCTGTTTGATAACAAGTATTCCCAAAACATTCTTTCCCCCTCTGACCACTTGTGACTCGTATTATGAATTGTCAACGTTCGCCACAGATGGTATAATTTTTTAGTGTTGGTTAGTGACATATGCCTACTTTGGTTTTTTATTGTGCATTGTAGCCATACCATGCCACTAATCATTAAAGGTCTTTGTACTTGCTAGTTGATAACTGGTTCAAACCATGGTTTCCCCCTTTGACCTTTTGTGACTCGTATTAGGAGTTTTCAACATTGACCAAACATAGTGAAATTCCTTTTGTCATGTTCAGTGACACATGCCTAATTTGGTTGGTGATTGTACATGGTATCCAAACCGTGCCATTAATTTTAGAAGGTCTTTGTAATTGGGTATTTAACACTGTTATTCCCAAACCGTTGTTTCTTCCACTAGCCATTTGTGACTCGTTCTTGGAGTTATCAACATTGACCACACATAGTGAAATTATTTGGTCATGGTCACTGAAATATGCATACTTTGGTTGGTCATTGTGTATGGTAGCCACACCGTGCCACTACTTATTGAAGGTCTTTGTACTTGCTAGTCGATAACTAGTGTTCGCAAACCATTGTTTCTCCCTTTAACCATTTGTGACTTGTATTATGAGTTATCAACTTTGACCACATAGTGAAATTCTTTGGTCATGGTCAGTGACAACTGCCTACTTTAGTTGGTCATTTTGCATGGTAGCCACACCGTGCCACTACTTATTAATGGCATTTGTACTTGCTGGTTGATAAGTGGTATTTCCAAACCATTGATTCCCCCCCCGAACGTATGTGACTTGTATTACGAGCTCTTAATGTTGACCACCCATAGTGAAAATCGATGGCCATGGTGAGTGACATATGCCATCTGTGGTTGGTCATTTTGCATGGTAGCCACACCATTCCACTACTCATAGAAGGTCTTTGTACTTGCTAGTCGATAACTAGTATAAAAAAACAATATTTTCCTGCTCTGACTGTTTGCGAATCGTATTATGAGTTGTCAATGTTGACCACTCATAGTGATTTTATGAGGTCATAGTCAGTAACACATGCCTCCTTTGGTTGGTCATGGTGCATGGTAGCCACGCCTTGCCACTACTCATTGAAAGTATTTATACTTTCTAGTCAAAAACTAGTATTCCCAACCCATTGTTTCCTCCTCTGACCATTTGTAACTCGTATTATGAGTTGTCAACGTTGACCACACACAGTGAATTTTCTTGGTCATTGTGCATGGTAGCCCCACCATGCCACTACTTACTAAAGGTATTTCTATTTGCTAGTTGAAAACTAGTATTCCCACATCATTGTTTCCATGTTTGACCATTTGTGGCTCGTATTATGAGTTGTGAACATTGACCACACATATTAAAATCATTTGTTCATGATCAGTGACATATGCCTACTTTTGTTTGTCGTTGTGCATGGTAGCCACAGCATGCCACTACTTATTGAATGTACTTGTAATTGCTAGTCGATAACTAGTACTCCCAAAGCATTATTTTCCCCTCTGATCATTTTTGACTCATATTATGAGTTGTCAACGTTGACCACCTATAGTGAAATTCTTAGGTCATGGTCAATCACATATGCTTCATCTGCTTGGTCATTATGCAAGGGCCACACCGTGCCACTAATTAATGAAGGTCTCTGTACTTGTTAGTTGATAACTAGTGTTCCCAAACCAGTGTTTCCCCCTCTGGCCATTTGTGAATTGTATTGTAAGTTGTCAACGTTGACCCATCATAGTGAACTTCTTTGGTCGTGGTCAGTGACATATGCCTACTTTTGTTGGTCATTGTGCAAGGTAGTCACACCGTGCCACTACATTTTGAAGGTTTTTGTACTTTCTACTCAATAACTAGCATTCCCAATGCATTTTTTCCCCCAGTGACTATTTGTAACTTGTATCACGAGTTGTCAACGTTAACCACAAATAGTGAAGTTATTTGGTGGTGGGCAATGACATATGTTTACTTTGGCTGGTCATTGTGCATGGTAGCCACACTTTGCCACAAATCATTAAAGGATTTTGTAATTGCTTGTTGACAACTAGTATTTCCAACTGATAGCTAGTATTCCCAAAACATTGTTTCCCCCTCTGACCGTTTGTGACTCGTATTATGGGTTGTCAACGTTGGCCACGCATAGTGAAATTCTTTGGTCCTGGTCATTGTGCAAGGTGGCCACAATGTGCCACTACTTATTAAAGGTCTTGTACTTGCTAGTAGATAACTAGTATTTCCGAATGATTGTTTCGTCCTCCGACTGTCCGTGACTCATATTATGAGTTTTCAATGTTGACCACACATACTGAAATTATCTTGGTCATGTTCATTGAAATATGTCTGGTGTGGCTGGTCATTGTGCATGGTAGCCACACTGTGCTACTACTTATGAAAGATCTTTGTACTTACTAGTTGATAACTAGTATTACCAAACCATTGTCTTCCCCTCTGACCGTTAATGACTCGTATTATGAGTTGTCAACGTTGACCACCCTTAGTGAAATTCTTTGATTATGGTTAGTGACACATACCTCCTTTGGTTGGTCATTGTGCATGGTAACCATACCGTGCCACTACTTATTGAAGGTCTTCGTACTTGATAAAGGTATTTCTACTTTCTAGTCGATAACTGGTATTTCCAAACCATTGTTCCCCCCTCCGAACGCTTGTGACCTGTATTATGAGTTATCAATGTTGACCAAATAAAGTGAAATTCTTTGGTCATTGTCAGTGCCATACGCCTACTTTCATTGGTCATTGTGCATAGTAGCCACACCGTGTCACTTCTTATTGAAGGTCTTTGTACGTGCTTGTTAATAAATTTTATTCCAAAACCATTGTTTCCCCCCTCCGACCATTTCTTATTCCTATTATGAGTTGGCAACGTTGACCACACAAAGTAATTTGTTTTTGTCATGGTCAGTGACATATGCCTACTTTGATTGGTCATTGTGCATGGTAGCCACACCACGCCACTACTTATTAGAGTTCTCTGTACTTGCTCGTCAATAACTAGTATTCCTAAACCATCATTCCCCCCTCTGACCATGTGTGACTCGTATTCTGAGTTGTCAATGTTCACAACCCATAGTGAAAATATTTGTTCATAGCTAGTGACACATGCCTTATTTGGTTGGTCATTGTGCATGGTAGCTACACCGTGCCACTACTTATTGAAGCCCTTTGTACTTGTTAGTTGATAAGTAGTGTTCCCAAACCATTATTTCTGACAATTTGTTACTCGTATTATGAGTTAACGCTGACCCATCATAGTGAAATTCTTTGATCATGGTCAGTGACACATGCCTACTTCTGTTGGTCATTGTGCACGGTAGCCACGCCGTGCCACTACTTATTGAAGTTGTGTGTACTTTCTAGTCGGTAACTAGCATTACCAAAAAATGGTTTCTCCCACTGACCATTAGTAATTTGTATTATGACTTGTCAATGTTAACCACACATAGTTAAATTCTTTGGTCATGTTTAGTGACATATGCCTCATTTGGTTGTTCATTGTGCATGGTATCCACACCGTGCCACCACTTATAGAAGGTCCTTGTACTTGCTAGTTAATAACTAGTATTCGTGAACCATTGTTTCTCCCTCTGACCATTTGTGACTTGTATTATGGGTTGTCAACATTGACCTCGCATAGTGAAATCTATTCTTCACAGTCACTAAAATATGCCTACTTTTGTTGGTCATTGTGCATGGTAGTTAAACCGTGCCACTACTTATTGAAGTTCTCTGTACTTACTAGTTCATAGCTAGTATTGTTCCCCCCTCTAGCCATTTGTGACTTGTATGATGTGTTCGCAACATTGACCACCCATAGTGAAATTCTTTGGTCATGGTCAGTGACTTATGCATTCTTTGGTTGGTCATTGTGCATGGTAGCCACACTGTGCCACTACTTATTGAAGGTATTTGTACTTGCTGGTTGATACCTAGTATTCCCAACCCATCGTTCCCCCCTTTGACCATCTGTGACTCCGATGATAAGTTCTCAACATTGACCACATATAGTGAAATTAATTGGTCATGGTCAGTGCCATATGCCTACTTTGGTTGGTCATTGGGCATGGTAGCCACACCGTGCCACTTCTCATTGAAGGTCTTTGTACTTGCTAATGTATAACTAGTATTCTCAAACCATTGTTTTCCCTTGTGACCATTTGTGAATCGTACTATGAGGTGGCAACGTTGACCACATAAAGTGAAATTCTTTGGTTATGGTCAGTGACATATGCCTACCTTGGTTGGTCATTGTGCACGGTAGCCACACCATGCCACTACTTATTGGAGGTCTTTGTACTTGCTATTGGATAGCTAGTATCCCCAAAACATTGTTTCCCCCTTCTGACTATTTGCGACTCGTATTATGAGTTGTCAACGTTGACCACACATAGTGACATTGTTTGATCATGCCTACTTTGGTTGGTCATCGTGCATGGTAGCCACGGTGTGCCTCTACTTACTGAAGGTATTTGTACTTGCTAGTCAACAAATATTATTTCCAAACAATTATTTCCCCCTCTGACCACTTGTGACTTGTACAAAGAGATGTCAACGTTGACCACACACAGTTGTTTTTTTTTCCGCCGTGGTCAGTGACATATGCCTAATTTGGTTGGTCATTGGGCATGGTAGCCATACCGTGTCACCACGTACTAAAGATATTTGTACTTGCGAGTTGATAGCTAGAATTCCTGAACCATTGGTTTCCCCTCTGACTATTTGTGACTCGTATCATGAGTTGTCAACATTGGCCACACATAGTGAAATTCTCTGGTCATGGGCAGTGACATATGCCCACTTTGGTTGGTCATTGTGAATGGTAGTCACAGTGTGCCACTACATATTGAAGCTATTTGTACTTGCTAGTTGATAACGAGTATTCCCAAAACATCTCTTCCCCCTCTGACCATTTGTGACTCGTATTATGTGTTGTCAACGTTTACCACCCATAGTGAAATTCGTTGGTCATGGTCAGTGACATATGCCTTCTTTGGTTAGTCATTGTGTATGGTAGCCACACCGTGCCACTACTTATTAAAGGTCTTTGTACTTGATAGTTATAAACTAGTATTCCCAAACCATTTTTTACCGCTCCGACCATTTGTGACTCATATTATGAGTTGTCAACATTGACCACATAGTGAAATTCATTGATCATGGTCAGAAACATATACCTACTTTGGTTGGTCTTTGTGCATGATAGCCATACTGTGCCACTACGTATTGAAGGTGTTTATACTTTCTAGTTGATACCTAGGATTCTCAAACCATTGCTTCTTCCTCTGACCATTTGTGAATCGTATTATGGGTTCTCAACGTTGAGCACACAGTGAATTTTTTTGATTATGGTCACTGACATATGCCTACTTTTGTCAGTCATTGTTCATGATAGCCACAGCATGCCACTGCGTACGGGAGGTTTCTGTGCTTCCTAGTTGATACATAGGATTCTCAAACCATTGTTTCTTCCTCTGACCATTCGTGACTTGTATATTGAGTTCTCAGCGTTGACCGCAAAAAGTAGAACTATTTGGTCATGGTCGGTGCCATATGCCTACTTTGGTTGGTCATTGTGCTTGGTAGCCACACCGTGCCACTACTTATTGAAGGTCTTTGTACTTTATAGTCGATAACCAGGATTCCCGAACCATTGTTTCCCCCTCTGACCATTTGCGACTCGTGTTATCAGTTGTCAACGTTGACCACACATAGTGACACTCTTAGGTCATGGTCAGTGACACATGTCTACTTTCCTTGGTCAGTGTGCATGGTGGCCACACGGAGCCACTAAGTATTGAAGGTTTTTGCACTTGCTCGTTGATTCCTAGTTTCCCTAAAACATTGTTTCCCCCCTTGACCATTTTTTCCCCATATTATGAGTTGTCAACATTGGCCACACATAATGAAATTCTTTGGTCATGGTCACTGCCATATGCTGACTTTGGTTGGTCATTGTGCATGGTAGCCACACCGTGCCACTTCTTATTCAAGGTATTTGTAGTTTTTAATAGATAACTAGTATTCCCAAACCCTTCGTTTTCCCCTCTGACCATTTGTGACTTGTATTATGAGTTGGCAACATTGACCATACATAGTGAAGTTATTTGGTCATTTTCAATGACATATGCCTACTTTGGGTGGTCATTGGGCGTGGTAGCCATGCCGTGCTGCTACTTATTGAAGGTCTTTGTAATTGCTATTCGACAACTATTATTCCCAAACCATTGTTTCCCCCTCTGACTATTTGTGACTCATATTATGAGTTATCAATGTTGACCACACACGTTGAAATTCTTTTGGTCATGGTGAGTGACATATGCCTAATTTTTTTGGTCATTGTGCATGGTAGCCACACCATGCCGCTAATTTTTTTATGGTCTTTGTACTTGCTACTGATAAATAGTATTCCCAAACCATTGCTTCCCCCTCTGAACATTTGTGACTCGTATCATGAGTTGTCAACATGGACCACACATAGTGAAATTCGTTGATCATGAGCAGTGACATCTGTCTACTTTTGTTGGTCATTCTGTATGGTAGCCACACCGTGCCACTGCTTATTAGAGGTCTTTGTACTTTCTATTCAGGGCCTAGTGTTCCCAACCATTATTTCCCCCTCTGACCATTCGTGACTCATGTTTTGAGTTGTCAACATTGACCACACATAGTGGAATTTCTTGGTAGTGACACATGAATATTTTGGTTGATCACTGTGCATGGTAGCCACACCGTACCACTACTTATTGAAAGTCTTTGTACTTACTAGTGGATAATTAGTATTTCTATTATTTCCCCCCTCTGAGCATTTGTGACTCGTATTACGACTTGGCAACGTTGACCACCTATAGTGAAATTCTTTGGTCATTGTGCATGGTATCCACACCGTGCCTGTACTTCTTGAAGGTCTTTGTACATGCTAGTCGATGACTAGTATTTTCAAACCATTGTTTCCCCATCTTACCATTTGTGACTTGTCTTATGAGTTCTCAACGTTGACCACCCATAGTGAAATTATTTGGTCATGGTCAATGATATATGCCTACTTTGGTTGGAAATTGTGCATATTCGCCACACTGTGTCTTTAGTTATTGAAGGTATTTGTATTCTCCAGTTGTTTACTAGTATTCTCAAACCATTGCTAAACCCTAACCATTTGTCACTTGTATTGTGAGTTATTAATGTTGACCGTTCATAGTGAAATTCTTTGGTCATGTCAGTGACATATGCCTACTTTGGTTGGTCATTGTGCATGGTAGCCACACCGTACCACAACTTATTGAAGGTTTGTAAACTTTTTAGTTGATAACTTGCAGTCCCAAACAATTTATTCCCTCTCTGACCATTTGTAACTTCTAACATGAGTTGTCGACGTTGAACATACATAATGAAATTATTTGATCATGGACAGTGACATATGCCTATTTTGGTTGGTTATTGTGCATGGTAGCCACACTGTGCCACTACGTATTCAAGGTCTTTGTACTTGCTAGTTGATAACTAGAATTCCCAAACTATTGCTTCCCCTTCTGACCATTTGTGACTTGTATAATGAGTTATCAACGTTGGCCACACATTGTGAAATTATTTGGTCATGGTCATTGACATATGCCTGATTTGGTTGGTCAGTGTGCATGGTAGCCACACCCTGCCACTACTTATGGAAGGTATTTGTACTTCCTAGTCAATAACTGGAACTCCTCACCCATTTTTCCCCTCTCTGACCATTTGTGACTCGTATGATGAGTTGTCAATGTTGATCACACATAAACTTTGTTTGGTTATGGTCAGTGGGATATGCCTATTTGGTTGGTCATTGTGCATGGTAGCCACAGGCGTGCTACTACTAATGAGGTCTTTCTACTTGCTAGTCGGTACCTAGTATTCCCAAACCATTGTTTCCCACCTCTGACCATTTGTGACTCGTATTGTGAGTTGTCAACGTTGACCACTTACAATGAATTATTTGGTCATGGTCAGTGGCATATGCCTACTTCGGTTGGTCATTGTGCATCGTAGCCACAACTTGCCACTACTCTCATAGTGGCAATTTGAATTTTACTTTCGGTACAATTATTTTGCATTCAAATTTCACGGGATATGTATAAAGTACATAGTTCTTCATGTGAACAGAAGATGAATACGTCCCAAGACGATGTCCGAGAAATAGCCAAAATGCAAATTTCTTATACACTGATTGTGATGTATATAAAATGGGGACGATTAAATATACCTCAGCAAGTTGTACGGAGTTGTACAGAGCTGTACAGAGTTGTACGGATTTTTATGGAGTTTTAGCAATTTGTACGGAGTTGTACCAATGTGTACGGAGTTTTACATAGTTATACCTAGTTGTACGGTTCTGCACGGAGTTGCACAGACTTGTACAAAGTTGTATGCAATTGTACGGAGTTGTACATAGTTGTACAGAGTTGTACAGAGTTGTTCATAGTTGTAAGGAGTTGTACAGAGGTTTGCAGAGTTGTACGGACTTGCACGGAGTTGTAGCGAATGGTACGGAGTTCTACGAAGGTGTACATATTTGTGCAGAGTTGTATGGAGTTTTACGGATCTGTACGGAGTTGTACGGAGTTTTACAGAGTTGTACAGAGTTGTACTTAGTTGTACGGAGCTGTACGGAGCTGTACAGAGTTGTACATGGTTGTACAAAGTTGTAAGGTATTGTACAGAGTTGTATAGACCTGTACAGAGCTATACGGAGTTGTACAGAGTTGTACGGAGTTTTACGAAGTTGCACGGAGTTGTACAGAGTTGTACGGATTGGCACAGATTTGTACAGAGTTGTACAAATTTGTGCAAAGTTGTACGGAGTTGTACGGAGTTGTACGGAGTTGTACAGAGTTGTACGGATCTGTACGGAATTGTACGGAGTTGAACGGAGTTGAACTTAATTGTACGGAGTTGTTGCAAGTTGTACAGAGTAGTACGGAGTTTTACGGAGTTGTGCAGAGTTGTACGAAGTTGTACACAGTTTTACGGAGTTGTAGCCATTTGTACAAAGTTGTATGGAGTTGTACGGAGTTATTGTACAGAGTTGTACTGAGTTGTACGGATTTGTACATAGCTGTACGGATATGTACGGACCGGTACTGAGTTGTAAGGAGTTTTAGCAGTTCGTACGGAGCTTTATGGAGTTGTGCAGAGTTGTACATAGCTGTACGGGATCGGAAGGAGTTGGAAGGAACTGTGTGGAGTTTTATGGAGTTTTACAGAGTTTTACAGTGTTATACAAAGTTGTACGGAGTTGTACAGAGTTGTACGGAGTTGTAGCGAGGTGTAGCGAGTTGAACAGAATTTTATGTAGTTGTACGTTGTTGTACCTAGTTGTACAAGGTTGGACGGAGTTGTACGGAGTTTTATTTAGTTCTATGGATTTGTAGAAAGTTGTATGGAGTTGTACGAAGTTGTACGGAGTTGAACAGAGTTGTACGGAGTTGTATGAAGTTGTACCGAGTAATAAGGAGTTGTACAAAATTTCACAGAGTTGTAGCGAGCTTTACGGAGTTGTACACATTTTTACAAAGTTGTACAGATATGTACGGAATTGTACAGAGTGGTACAGATTTGTACGGACTTTTACGGAGTTATAGCGGTTTGGACATTGTTGTACGGAGTTTTACAAAGTTGTACGGAGTTGTAGCAAGTGGTATCGAGTTGCACAGAGTTGTACAGAGTAATAGGGAGTTGTACGGAGGTGTAGCAAGCTGTACGGAGTTGTACAGAGTTGTACAGAGTTGTACGGAGCTGTACGGAGTTGCACACAGTTATACAGAGTTCTTCAGAGTTGTACGGGACTGTACATAGTTGTACAGAGTTGAACGGACGTGTACGGAGTTGTAGCGAATGGTTCAGATTTCTACTGAATTGTACATATTTATACGGAGTTGTACCGAGTGTTACGGATCTGTACAGAGTTGTACGGAACTGTACAGGGCTGTACCGAGTTGTACAGAGTTGTATGGAGTAGTAGACAGTTGTACTTAGTTGTTCAGAGTTGTACGGAGTTGTACAAAGTTGAATGAAATTGTACGGAGTTGTAGCGAATGGCATGGATTTCTACAAAGGTGTACATATTTGTACAGATTTGTACAGAGTTTTACGGATCTATACGGATTTGTACATAGTTTTGGAGATTTCTACAGAGTTTTACGGAGTTGTATAGATTTGTACCAATGTACATTGAGTTGCACATAGTGGTACAAACGTTTATACAGATATACGGAGTTTTACGGAATTGTACGGAGATGTAGGGAGTTACACAAAGGTGTACGGATTTGTATATACTTGTATAGAGTTGTGCGGAGTTGAACGGAGTTGCGGGGAGATGTACGTAGTTTCACAGAGTTGTACGGGGTTATTCGAAGGTTTACGGAGTTTTACGGTGTTGTACATTGTCTTACGAAGGTGTATAGAGTTGTACGTTGTCGTACAGAGTTGTACTTAGCTGAACGGAGTCGTACGGAGTTGTAGCAAGCTCTACAGAGTTGTACAAATTTGCACAGATTTGTACAGAGCCGTACGGAGTTGTACAGAGGTGTACAGATTTGTATGGATTTGTACGGAGTTGTAGCAATTGTACGGAGTTGTACTGAGTTTTGCGGATTTGTATGGAGTTGTACCAAGTTGTACGGAGATGTACAAAGTTATACGGAGTTGAACGCAGTTGTACAGAGTTGTGCAGAGTTGTACGGAGTTGTATGGATTTTTACGAAGCTGTAGCAAATTGTACAGAGATGTATGGAGTTGTACGGAGTTGTACTGATTTGTACGGAGGTGTACGGAATTTTACGGAGTTGTACAGAGATTTGCTGATGTGTATGGAGTTAAAGCAAATTTACAGAGTGGTACGGAGTTGTACAAATTTGTACAGAGTTGTACGGAATAGTACAAATTTGTACCGAGTTTTACGGAGCTGTACACAGTTCTCTGGAGCTGTACGAATTTATAGGGAGTTGTAGGGAGTTGTACAGTGATGTACAAAATTGTAACGAGATGTAGCGAGTTGTAGCAAGCTGTGCGGAGTTGTATAGAGCTTTGTGGAATTATACGGAGTTGTACATGGTTGGACAAGGTTGTACGGATTTGTAAGGAGTTGTATGAAGTTGTAAGGATCTGTACGGAGTTGTATGGAGTTGAATGAAGTTGTAAAGAGTTGTATGGAATTGTAGGGAGTTGTAGGGAGTTATACGAACTTGTACGGAATTACACGGAGTTGTATCAACTTGTACAGAGTTGTACAGAGTTGTACGGAGTTGTATAGAGTTGTAGAGAGTTGTACAAAGTTGTACGAAGTTGTACGGAGTTGTGTGGAGTTGTACAGAGTTGTGCAGAATTGTACAGAGTTGTACATAGTTTCACGGAGTTGTATTGAGTTGTATAGAGTTGTACGGACTTGTACAATGTTGTACAAAGTTGTACAGAGCTATAAGGAGCTGCACGGGGTTGTACGGAGTTGTACAGATTTGTACGGGGTTTTTTTGGAGTCGAACGGAGTTGAGCGGAGTTGTTTGGAAAAGGAAGGATTTTTTCAGAGTTGTATGAAGATTTATGGATTTGTAGCAAATTGTAGCGAGTTGTACGTCATTGTACGGAGTTATACGAAGTTGTAAGGAGTTTTATTGAATATTACAGAGTTGTACCGAGTTGTATGGAGGTTTACGGAGTTGTACGTAGTTGTACGGATTTGTATGGAGTTCTTCATTGTTGTACAGACTTGTACGGAGTTGTATGGATTTGGAGGAGTTCTACGGAGTTGTATGGAGTTGTAGCCGGTGGTATGGATCTGTACAGATTTGTACGGATTTCTACGAAGTTTTACGGATTTTTGTAAGATTGTACGGAGTTGTAAGGAGTCGTGCAGAGCTGTACGGAATGTTACACAGATGTACGGAGTTGTAGCCAGTTGTACGGAGTTGTACGGAGTTATAAAGAGTTATACAAAGTTGTAGGGAGTTGTAGGGAGTTGTACGAAAGGTTGTACAAAGTTGTATGGAATTGCAGCAATTCGTACAGAGTGATACAGAGTTGTAAAGAGTTTCACGGAGTTGTACTGAGTTATGTGGAGTTGTACACACTTGTACGGAAATGTACAGAGGTGTTGGGAACTGTACAGAGTTTTACAACGTTGTAGCGATCTGAGTGAAGTTGTATGGAGTTGTACAAAGTTCTATGGATTTGTACGGAGTTGTACAGAGTTGCGTAGAGTTTTATGGAGCTGTACGGAGCTGTACGGAGCTGTGCGGAGCTGAATGGACTTGTATGGAGTTGTATAGAGTTCATCGAGTTGTACGGAGTTCTACAGAGCTGTACGGAGCTGTACGTAGCTGTACGAAGTTGTATGGAGTTTTAGCGAGGTGAAGCGCATTGTAGCCAGTTGTACAAATTTGTACAGAGTTGTAAGGAGTTGTACCAAGTTGTACGGTGACGGACGTAGATGTACAGAGTTGTACGGAGTTGTAAGGAAGTGTATACAGTTGTACGGATCCGTACAGACTTGTACTGAGTTGTACATAGCTGTACAGAATTGTATAGAGTTGCGTGGAGCTGTATGTAGTTGTACGGAGTTGTACATAGTTGTACAGAGTTGTTCAAAGTTGTACTGAGTTGTAAAGAGTTATAGGAAGTTGTACACAGTTGTACGGAGTTGTAGCAAATGGTACAGAGTTGTACGGAGGTGTGCATATTTGTATGGGGTTGTATGGAGTTTTACGGAGATGTACGGAGCTATACATATTTTATATAGTTGTACGGTATTGTACAAAGTTGTATGGAGTTGTACAGATTTGTAGCAAGCTCTATGGAGTTGTACGTGGTTGTACAGAGGTTTAAGGAGTTGTAAGGAGTTGTAAGAAGTTGTAAGGAGTTGAATCGAGTTGTATGGATTTGTAGGAATTTGTACAGAGTTGTATGGAGTTGTACGGAGTTGTACTGAATTTTACAGAGTTGTACGGGGGTGTAAAAATTTGTGCGGAGTTGTACAAAGTTGTGGGGAGCTATACGGAATTGTACGGAGTGGTATCGAGCTGTACTGAATTGTACAGAGTTTCACGAAGTTGTATGGAAGTCTACAGAGTTATACGAAGCTGCACAGAGTTGTACGGAGTTGTACGGAGCTGTACGGAGCGGTACGGAGTTGAAGCGATTTGTTTGGAGTTTTACGGAGTTGTACGGAGTTGGACAGAGTTGTACCGAGTTGTACTGAGTAGTATGGAGTTGTTCAAATTTGTACGAAACTGTACAAATTTGTACAGAGTTGTACAGAGTTGTACGGAGCTGAACGGAGTTGTACGGAGTTGTAGCAATTTGTACGGAGTTCCATGGAGTTGTACAGAGTTGTATGGAGTTGTATGGGACTGAACAGAGCTGTACGGATTTTTATAGAGTTGTACAGAGTTCAACAGAGCTGAACGGAGTTGTACAAAGTTGTACAGAGTAGTACAGAGCTGTACGGAGTTGTGCGAAGTTTTACGGATTTGTATCGTGTTATTGCAAACCGTAGTAAGTTGTAGTGAGTTTTACGGAGTTGTACGGAGTTGAACGGAATTGTACGGAACTGTAGGGAGTTGGACGGAGCTCATCGGAGCTGTACAGAGTTGTGCAGAGGTGTACATAGTTGTACGGAGTAGTATGGAGTTGTATGGAGGTATACGGTGTTGTACGGAGTTGTACTGAGCTATAGAGAGTTGTATAGAGTTGTAGCAAGCTGTATGGAGTTGTACAGAGTTGTACAGAGTTGCACACAGTTTTAAAGATTTGTACAAAGTTGTGCGAGGTTGTACGGAGTTGTGCGGAGTTGTAGCAAATTGTAGGGATTTGTACAGAGTTGTACAGAGTTGTACGGATTTGTACAGAGCTGTACAGAATTGTACATAGGTGAATCGAGTTGTCCGGAGTAATACGGATTTTTACAGAGTTTTACAGAGTTTTTCTCAGTTGTACGGAGTTGTACAGAGTTGTAGCCATTTCTACAGAGTTGTGTGGAATTCTACGGAGTTTTACAGAGTTATACTGAGTTCTATGGAGTTGTACGAAGCTGTACGGAGCTGTACGGAGCTGTATGGAGCTGTACAGAGCTGTATGGAGATGTAAGGAGTCGTGCATAGTTGTACAGAGATGGAATGAATATGCCAGAATTGTATGGATTCTTTCGGTGTTGTACAAAGTTACACGGATTTTTACAAAGTTGTACGGAGTTGTAGCAAGTTGTAGCATGTTGTACGGCATAGTACGGAGATGTACGGAGTTGTAAGTAGTTGTCCAAGGTTAGACAGCGTCGTACGGAGTTGTATGGAGTTGCACGGAGTAGTATGGAGTTGTACAAAGATTTACACAATTATATGGAGTTGTACGGAGTTGTACAAAGCTATATGGATATTTAGCGATGTGTACGGAGTTGTACAGATTTATAATGAGTTGTATGGAGTAGTACGAATTTGTATGGAGTTTTAGGGATTTGTACAAAGTTGCATGGAGTTGAACGGAGATGTACAGAGCTGTACAGAGTTGTACGGAGTTGTGCGGAGGTTTACAGAGTTGTACAGAGTTGTACAGAGCTGTACGCAGTTGTAGCGAATGGTACAGAGTTGTACGGAGGTATACATATTTGTACAGAAATACATTGAGATTTTTGGATCTTTATGGAGTTGTACGGAGTTTGTACAGAGCTGGGCAGAGTTGTGTGGAATTGTACGGAGTTGTACAGAGTTGTCGCGAGTTGTGCAGAGTTGTACAGACGTTTACAGAGTTGTACAAAGGTCTAGGGCATTTTACAGAGTTGTACAGATTTCTAAGGAGTTCTATGGAATTGTAGCGATTTGTCCAAAGTTATACGGAGTTGTACGGAGTTGTATTGCATTGTACAGAGTTGTATGGAATTGCACAAGTTTATACGGAGGTGTACAGAGTTTTCGGGATCTGTACAGAGTGGTACGGATTTCTACGGAGTTGTACGGAGCTATAGAGAGTTGTATGGAGTAGTACGGAGTTGTAAGAAGTTGTATGGAGTTGTACGGAGATGTACAGAGCTGTAAAGAGTTGTAAAGAGTTGTAAGGAGTTATATGGAGTTGTATGGAGTTGTACAGAGTTGTACAAAAGTACGAAGTTGTAGCGAGTTGTTCAGAGTTGTAAGGAGTTTTATGAAATTGTACGGAGATGTACGGAGCTGTATAGAGTTGTACGGAGCTATACATGATTGTACATAGTTGGACGGAGTTATACAAAGTTGTATGGAGTTGTACGGAGTTGTATGGATTTGTACAGAGTTGTATCAAGTTGAAGCGAGTTGTATAGAGTTGTACGGAGTTTTACAGAGTTGTATAGAGGTGTACGGAGGTTTAGCAAATTGTACCAAGTTTTATGGAGTTTTACGATTATGTACATAGTTGTACGGATTTGTCCAGAGTTTCACAGATTTGTACATAGTTTCACAGATTTGTACAGACTTGTACGTGGTGGTATGGAGTTGTACAGAGTTGTACGGAATTGTACGCAGTTGTACGGAGTTATACTGAGTTGTGTAGAGTTGTACAAAGTTGTACAGAGTTGTATAGCGTTGTCAGGAGCTGTACGGAGTTGTACGGAGTTGCGATATCTGTGCAAAGCTGTACAAAGTTCTACGGCATTTTAAAGAATTCAAAGAGTTCTACAGAGCTGTACGGAGTTGTACGGAGTTGTACAGAGTTTTAGCAAAGTGCAGCACGTTGTAGCCAGTTATATGGAGTTGTACACAGTTGTAAGGAGTTCTACCGAGTTGTACAGAGTTGGAAATAGGTGTACGGAGTTGTACAGAGTTGAAAGGATTTGTACAGAGTTGTACGGAGTTATGCAGAGTTGTACGGAGTTATACATACTTGTACAGAGTTGTATGGAGTTGTACGGAGTTGTACAGAGTTGTACATAGTTGTACATAGTTGTACATAGTTGTACGGAGTTGTTCAAAATTGTACGTATTGTAAAGAGTTGTACGGAGTTATAGTTGTACGAATTTGTGCGGATGTTTCCAGAGTTGTATGTAGTTGTAGCAAATGGTACGGAGTTCTATGGAGGTGAACATATTTGTAAGGAGTTGTGCAGAGTTTTATGGATCTTCATGGAGTCATACAGAGTTTAAAGAGTTGTACGGGATTCTACGGAGTTGTACGGAGTTGTTGCGAGTTGTACGGAGTTATACGGGGTTGTATGGAGGTTTAAGGAGTTGTTAGAAGTTGTAGGGAGTTGTACGGAGTTTAATGGAGTTATAGCGATTGGTACAGAGTTGTACACTTTTGTACGGAGTTGTATGGAGTTTTACTATGTTTTACGACACTGTACGGAGTTGTACAAAGTTGTACAGAGTTGTATGGAGTTGTCGGGAGCTATAGGGAGTTGTACGTAGTGGTATCAAGCTGTACTGAGTTGTACAGAGTTGTACGGAGTTGTACAAAGTCGTATGGAGTTTTATGGAGTTGTACGGAGCTGTACAGAGTTTTTTTGGAGTTGTATGGAGCTATTCCGAGTTGTAGGGAGCTGTACGGAGTTTTAGCAATTTTTTTGGAGTTGTACCGAGTTGTACAGAGTTGTACTGAGTTTTACCGAGTTATACAAAGCTGTAGAAAGTTGTACAGAGTTGTACAGAGTTTTACGGAGCTGTACAGAGTTGTACGGAGTTTTAGCAATTTGTACCAAGCTGTTTGGAGTTGTCTAGAGTTGTATGGAGTTGTACGGGGCTGGACGGAGCTGTACAGAGTTGTACAGGTTTATACGGAGTTCAACAGAGTTGTATGGAGTTGTATGAAGTTGTACGGACTTGTATAGAGCTGTACGGAGTTTTACGAAGCTGTACGAATTTGTACGGAGTTATTGCAACTTGTAGTAAGTTGTAGTGATTTGTACAGATTTGTACGGAGCTGTACAGAGTTGAATAGAATTGTACGGAACTGTAGGGAGTTGTACAGAGCTGGACGGAGCTGTATGGAGTTGTGCAGAGGTTTGCAAAGTTGTGCTGAGTTGTAGAGAGGTTTCTACAGTTGTATGGAGGTGTACGGTGTTGTACGGAGTTGTATAGAGCTGTAGCAAGCTCTACGGAGCTGTACGGATTTGTGCACAATTGTACAAAGTTTTAGGAAGTTGTACAGAGTTATAAAGAGTTGTACAAAGTTCTGCGGAGTTGTACGGCGTTGTAGAAAATTGTACTGAGTTGTACAGAGTTGTACGGAGTTGTATGGAGTAGTACAAAGTTGTACGGAGTTGTACACAGTTGTACAGAGTTATACGGATTTGTACCGATTTATACATAGTTGTGTGGAATTTTACGGAGTTGTACGGATTTGTAATGAGATGTACAGAATTGTAAGGAGATGTAAAGAGTTGTAGAGGGAGGTACAGAGATACACGGAATTATAGCAATTCTTACGGAGTTGTAAGGAGTTGTGCTAAGTTGTATGGAGCTGGACGGAATCTAACAGAGTTGTACGGAGTTGTACAGTGTTGTACGAAGTCGTACGGAGTTATAGGAAGTTGTACGGAGTTGTACAGAGTTGTAGCAACTTGTAGCAAGTGGTAGCGAGATGTAGCTAGTTGTACGGCATTGTACGGAGTAGTATGTAGTTGTCCAAGGATGGACAGAGTTGTACGGAGTTGTATGGAGCTCTACGGATTAGTATGGATTTGTATGAGATTGTAAGGGGTTCTATGGAGTTGTACAGAGCTAGACGGAATTTTATGGAGTTGTAGCTATTTGTACAGAGCTGTATGGAGTTGTACTGAGTTTTATGGAATTTTATGGAGTTTTACGGAGTTGTATGGAGTTCTAGGGAGTTGTACAAACATGTACGGAGTTGTACAAAGATGTACGGAGATGTACGTAGCTGTACGGAGTTGTACAGGGTTGTACGAAGTTGTAAGGAGTTGTACAAAAATGTACTGGATTGTACAGAGTTGTACAGAGTTTTAGCGAGTTGTAGCGAGTGAACAGAGATGTACGCAGCTGTAGCAAGTTGTACGGCGTTGTATGGATTTTAACAGAGTTGTACGCAATTCTACGGAATTACATAAAATTGTACAGATTTGTACAGGGTTGTACGGATTTATAACGGATTGTACGGAGTTGTACGGAGTTAGGGCGGTCGTAGGGCACAACTAGGGCGCAACTAGGGCACAACTAGGGCGTAGCTAGTGCCCAACAGAGGCGTAACTAGGATGCAACTAGGGTACATCTAGGGTACACTTATGGCGTAAGTAGGGCATAACTAGGGCGCAAGTAGGGCATAACTAAGTCACAAATAGGATGCAAGTAGGGCGCAAGTAGGATGCAAGTAGGGCGCAAGTAGGGAACAACTAGGGTACAACTAGGGCGCAACCAGGGCATAGCTAGTGCCTAACTGAGGCTTAACTAGGGCGCAACTAGGATGCAAGCAGGTCGTAACTAGGGTACAACTAGGGCGCAACTAGGGCGCAGCTAGAACACAACTAGGGCGGAACTATGGCGCAAGTAGGACGCAACTAGGATGCAACTAGGGTGCAACTAGGGTGCAAGTAGGGCACAAGTAGGGTGCAAGTAGGGTACAACTAGGACGTAACTAGGGTGCAACTAGGGCGGAAGTAGGATGCAAGAAGGGCGCAAGTAGGGCGCAACTAGGGTGCAACCAGGGCGTAACTAGGGCACAAGTAGGGCACAACTAGGGTGCAACTAGGGTGCAACTAGGGTGCAACTAGGGTGCAACTAGGGTGCAAGTAGGACATTCGTAAGCTACAACGAGTGTGCAACTAGGGCGTGACTAGGGCGCAACTAGGACGTAGCTAGTGTCCAACTGAGGCGCAACTAGGATGCAACGAGGACGCAAGTCGGGTGTAACTAGGACACAAGTAGGGCGTAACTAGGGCACAAGTAGGGCGCAATTAGGACACAACTAGGGCGAAAATAGGAAGCAACTAGGGCGCAAGCAGGGTGCAACTAGGGTGCAACTAGGGCGCAAGTAGGGTGTATGTAGGGTGAAACTTGGATGCAACTAGTGTGCAACCAGGGTGCAAGTAGGACACAAGTAGGGAGCAACTCGGACACAGATAGGACGCAACTAGGACGCAAGTAGAGCGCAAGTATGGCACAAGTAGGGTACAACTAGGGTGCAACTAGGGCGCAACTAGAACGCAAATAGGGCGCAACAAGGACGCAACTATGGTACGACAAGGACGCAACTAGGACGCAAGTAGGACACAAGTAGGGCACAACTAAGGTGCAACTAGGGCGCAACTATGGCACAACTACGGTGTAGCTAGTGTCCAACTGAGGCACAACTATGGCACAACTAGGCTGAAAGTCAGGGACAACTAGGACGCAAGTAGGACGCAACTAGGGCAAAAATAGGGCGCAAGTAGGCCATATGTAGGGCGCAACTAGGGCACAACTAGGAAAAAACTAGGTCTCAACTCGGGCGCAAGTAGGATGGAACTAGGGCGCAACTAGGGTACAACTAGAAAGCAAGTAGGGTGCAAGTAGGGCACAAGTAGGGTACAAGTAGGATGCAACTAGGGCAAAACTAGGGTGCAACTAGGGCGCAAGTAGGACGCAAGTAGGTTGAAATTAGGGTGCACCTAGGGTGCAACTAGGACACAAGTAGGGCACAAGTAGGGTGCAACTTGGGCACAACTAGGGCGCAACTAGGGCACAACTAGGGCACAACTAGGGTGCAACTAGGGCGTAGCTAGTGTCCAACTGAGGCGTAACTAGGACACATGTAGGGCGCCACTAGGGTACAAGTAGGGCACAAGTTGGGCGCAAGTAGGGCGCAACTAGGGTGCAACTAGGACGAAGCTAGTGCCTAAGAGAGGCGCAAGTATGGCACAATAAGGGTGCAACTAGGGCACAACTAAGGCACAAGTAGGACGCAACTAGGGCACAAGTAGGGCGCACATGGTGCGTAAGTAGGGCGCAAGTATGACACAACTAGGGCATAATTAGGGCTCAAGTAGGACGCAACTAGGGTGCAAGTAGGGTGCAACTAGGGCGTAACAAGGGAGCTGCTAGATCACAGCTAGGGCGCAAGTAGGACGCAAGTATGACACAACCAGGACGTACCTAGGGCGCAACTAGGACGCAAGTATGACGCAAGTAGGACGCAAGTAGGGTGCAAGTAGGGCAAAACTAGGGTGCAACTAGGGCATAACTAGGGTACAACTAGGGCACAACTAGGGCACAACTAGGGCATAGCTACTCATCAACTGAGGCGCAACTAGGGTGTAACTAGGGCGTAGCTAGGGTGCAACGGGGACACAAGAAGGACGCAAGTAGGGTGCAACTGGGGCGCAACTAGGACGAACCTACGACGTAGCTAGTGCCCAACTAAAGTGCAACTAGAACGCAACTAGGGCGCACTTAGGGTGCAACTAGGGCGCAACTATGGCGCAACTAGGGAAAAACTAGGACGCAAGTAGGGTGCAAGTAGGGCACAAGTAGGGTGCTACTAGGGCGTAACTAGGGCACAACTAGGGCGTAGCCAGTGCCCAACTGAGGCAAAACTAGGGTGCAATTAGGGCGCAACTAGGGCACAAATAGGACACAAGTAGGATGCAAATAGGGTGCAACCAGGGTACAACTAGGACGCAAGTAGGACGCGAGTAGGGTGAAAGTAGGATACAACTAGGGCGCAACAAGGGCACAATTGGGACACAACTAGGGTGAAGCTAGTGTCCAACTGAGGCGTAACTAAGGCGCAACTAAGGTGCAAGTCGGACGCAGCTAGGGTGCAACTAGGTTGCATGTGGGACGCAAGTAGGGTGCAAATAGGACACAACTAGGGTACAACCATGGTATAACAAGGATGCGACTAGGACGTAGCTAGTGCCCAACTGAGGCGCAACTAGAACGTAAGTAGGGCGCAAGTAGGGCGCGACTAGGGTACAAGTAGGACGCAAGTAGGACGCAAGTAGGACACAAGTAGGGCATAACTAGGACGCAACTACGATGCAAATAGGGCACAAGTAGGGCACAAGGGGGGACACAACTAGGAAACAACTAGGGTAAAACTAGGGCGCAAGCAGGACGCAAGTAGGGCACAACTAGGGTGCAACTAGGGCACAACTAGGGCACAACTAGGGCACAAATAGGATACAAGTAGGGTGCAACTAGAGCGCAACCAGAGCACAACTAGGGCGCAACTAGGGAGTAAGTAGGGTACAAGTAGGGTGCAACTAGGGCATAATTTGGACGTAGCTACAGTCCAACTAAGGTGGAACTAGGGCTCAACTAGGGTGCAAGTCCGGTGCAACTAGGGCGCAACTAGGGTGCAAGTAGGACGCAAGTAGGACGCAAGTAGGGCACAACTAGGGTGCAACTAGGGCATAACTCGGGTACAACTAGGACATAGCTAGGACCAAACTGAGGGAGGTGGGAGTTTAAGGTCTAACTTGATGACATGGGTCTGCTTGAGGTAGTCAAGGGTGAATAACTTGCCCCTCCGGATACCGCGACAAGGGAAGTAGTGGACAAGTACAAGAAGAGCAACAAGAAGGCGCTTGTCTTGTTGGTGTTAGCACTGGCTCTGACACAGTGTTTACTCATTCAAGGATGCACGGAGGCCACGGAGGCCTAGAAGAAACTCTGCACCATCTACCAGTCCACCAACCTTGCTAACCAGCCCTTTGTCTTCAAGAGGCTCGTCACCCTCCGTGTCAATTAAGGCGAGGTCATCATGGGGATCCTGTAGCAGATCGAGTCCCTTTCGGTCAAGTGCATAGCCACCGGGTGGAAGTTCGATCCTCAGCTGCAAGCCATGATCATCCTCCTGGTCTTGCCCGGCAGTTGGGGCCCCATGATCACCATCGTAGGCGGCTAGTCCGCCGATGAGCTGAAGTACCCAAAGGTGGCTGAGTACGTCCGTAATGAGTGGATGCCCCGTGGTGGGAAAGAGAGTGGGGCAATATCAAGTTCTCCCTACCCCGTCCGTCCTCAAGGTGGATGGTGAGGATATAAAAGGGAAAGGGTGCCAAGCAGGGTACCAAGAAAGGTGAAACAAAAGGGGATTGCTACGTCTGTGGAAAAGAAGGCCACTACACACGTAACTACTCCAAGAGGAAGTCGGACCAGCCGGGGAAGGCTGGGAAGAAGGACAACCATGCAATGATGGCGCAAGAGTCTGCCGACTTGACAGATCCGAGAGTCACCGTGATTGACTCCAGATTTGGCCGCCACACACAATACAAGCAGGAAGCATTTGTCACCTATGGCGCCTCGGAACGGCAAGTGAATGTGGCTAACGGTAGAACAGAGTTGGCTGCTAGTGAAGGCAACGTTCGCATCGAGGTGGAAGTGGACGAGGAGGCTGTTACGAGCACAGTTCACGACGTGCTCCACATGCCCAACTTTGGGGCAAATCTGCTGTCAGTGAGCCGCCTTACCGACAAGGGCCTCAAGGTGTTGTTCAACAAGAAGGAGGCCATCATCCAGAAGGAGGAGAACAACTAGTTGATTACACATGGAAAGTGAGAGGATTCATTGTACCTGCTCCGTGCGAAGATCCTCGGCAGCCAGGTAGGGTCCAACTTCGCCCGCCTTGCAAAGAAGGACGATGGGGACCTGAACCTGTGGCCTTGTCGCTTGTGTCATATCGCTCCCTCAACCGTGAGGGACATGGAAAAGAAGAAAGTGGTTTGGGGTCTTGAGGTCAAGAGCCTTGACGCAGCCAAGAATGCCGTGTACGAGCTGTCCATGGTCGGCGAGGCAAAACGGCAGCCGTTTGATGGCAAAGGGACGCGTGCATCGGCAAAGTCGGAGGTGGTGCATACAGATGTACGCGGACCATTCGAGCCCTCCATTGGTGGGGCACGCTCCTCCATCACATTCATCGATGACCACAACTGCAAACTGTACCTCTATAACATCAAGAAGAAGAGTGATTTGCTTTCATGCATGGAGGAGTTTGTGACAGTAGTGGAGCGGTAAATGGAGTTGAAGTTGAAGGCGTTCCAGAGTAAAAACGATGGTGAGTATGAGGGTTGCTAGACATGGATGAAGAGCAAGGAGATTTCGTGGCAGAAAACTATACCACATTGTCCGTAGTAGAACGGCATTGCCGAGAGGGAAAATCACACCATCCCCAACATGGACCGGTCTATGTGGAGAGATGCCGCCCTCCACAGCGGTATTGGGACGAGGCGGCGCGGACATCGGCATACATCATGAACCTGATACCGACAAAGGCGCTAAAAGATGTGGAGTCCAAGGTGTGGAAGACGCCACAAGAGGTGTGGAGCAGGAGGGAGAAAACTACAGCTCACCTCTGAACGTTTGGTTGTGTTTCCCATGCTATTGTGCAAGCACGGGAGGGGCGGGGCAATCTAGACACACGGACTCGCCGGTGCATCTTCGTTGGGTACGAGAGCGGGAGCAATGCATACTGGATCTTTGGCTGTTAAATTGTGATTGTGAAGAGTCACGATGTCACGTTCGATGAGGACAGCTGTTGGACGGACAATGACGCGGCTCTCTCCAAGCGCGAAGAGTGGTTGCCACTCCTCGAGGGAGAGACGACAGAGGACGCAAAAGAGGGTGACATCCGATCGGCTCCAACCGGCGGGAACCATCCAGGGGATGGGGGAGCGGCTGATTTGCACTCAGCCGAGTCGGATAACGAGTCCAAAGCGCCGGCAGCAGTGGAGCTGAATGAGGAGGCGAGGAGTGAGCCTGCATCTCCACGATCCCCGAGAGAGGGGGGGCAGGCTAGCGATGGGAGAGGCACCGTGAGGGGGCAGCAGTAGCAGCAGCCTTGAAGAAGCGGACGTGCAAGGAGGATGACAAAGAAGTACAATGTTGCGGCAGACATCTGGACCGGGTTTGCTCAAGAGTTTTTTGTGCAAGAGGAGCCCGAGACCGTCGAGGAGGCGTTGCAACAGAATGATGGGGCTGAGTGGGAGGGAGCTATACAATCTAAGCTTGCCTCCCACAAGGAGAATGGAACTTGGGAGATGACTCACAGGTCGGAGGGTAAGAGAATTATTGGCTCCAAGTGGATCTTTAAGAAGAAGCTCATCGAGGAGGGGAAGGTGGAGCGGTACAAGGCGTGGCTGGTGGCGAAGCGGTACGTCCAGCGGAAGGGTGAATACTGCAACGAAACCTTCACTCTGGTGGCAAAGTTCACCTCCATCCGCTCCATCCTCTCGGTGGCGGTGGCGCGCAACTACAAGTCCACCAAGTGGATGTGAAAACCACATTCCTTAACGGCAACCTGGACAAGGAGGTCCTCATGAAGGTGCCGGAGGGGGTGGATGCACTGTTGGGGAAGGTGTGCCAGCTTCACAAGGTGCTCTAAAAGCTGAAGCAAGTGCCACTTATGTGGTATCTGAAAATGGACGGCTTCATGGCCGAGCTTGGCTTCAAGCGCTGCGAGGCGAATCACAGTGTGTACATGCGGAAGCAGCCAGGGTTGCACCAGATCGTTGTTTCCGATGTGGATGACCTCATCCTCGTGTCAATGAACATAGGAGAGTTGGTGAACCTGAAGCAGCAGCTTGGCGGTCGGTTCAAAATGACCGACATGGACGAGCTCGAGTACTACCTCGGTGTCGCCATCAAGAGAGACCACAAGGCACGCACGCTGGAGATGGAGCAAGCAAAGTACGTGCAAGAGGTGTTCTGCCACTACAACCTGGAGGAGCGCAACCCCATCGGCACACCCATGACCACCACATGTGAGCTAAGCTTGAGCATGGGGCTGAACACGGATGAGGAGAAGGAAGAGATGGCAGGAGTGTCATACCAGTCCGCAGTGGGGAGCATCATATACGTCATGGTGGCGACGCGACCCGACCTGGCCTTCGCGGAGGGCCAAGTGAGCCGCTATGTTGGTGACCCGGGACCGTTGTATTGGCAAGCAGTGAAGCAGATCCTCCGCCATCTCAAGGAAACAACACAATAGTGGCTCATGTTTGGAGGGGGAGCGTGTGACGACTCCCTTGAGTTGGTAGGCTACTCCGATGCCGACTAGGCTGGTGATGTGGATGACAGAAAATCAATGTCAGGGTACGTGTTTGTGCTTGGTGGTGCACCAGTTTCATGGGAAAACAAGAAGCAGGACTGAATGGCACTGTCCAGCACCAACGCGGAGTACGTTGCAATCGCGGAAGCCGCAAAGGAGGCGGTGTGGCTGTGGCATCTGCTAAAGGGGATTGGTGTGCCGTAAAGGAAGCCGACGGTACTGAATGTGGACAACATGAGTACCATCAGCCTCATCCAAAACCCAGTGCTGCACAGGAGGACCAAGCACATCAAGATCCGACAATACTACGTGCGCGACTTGGTGGCGCAGGGAGATCCGGCTATCGTGCAACGTGGCACTAAGCGCATGCTCGCCGACATCATGAAAAAAGCACAGAGTAAGAACATGCATGATGTGAGCTGCATAGAGCTCTGTCTGCACTCTGAGGTTTGAAATGCTACAGGTTTCAAGGACAGGGCATCAAGGCTGGCGGTGCAATGGGGAGATTGTTGACATGGTGTGCCCCTTGCCATGAGTGTCGTTGATCGTATTCCCTGGTTTGGAAACTAGGGTGTGGTCGAACCAGGGATCTAGCTTTAGATTTTGACACTATGGTGCAACTAAGGCGCAAGTAGAGCACAAGTAGGACACAACTAGGGTGCAACTAGGGTGCAATTAGGATACAACTAGGGTGCAAGTAGGGAGTAAGTAGGGTGCAAGTAGGATGCAACTAGGATGCAACTGGGGTACAAGTAGGGTGCCAATATGGTGTAAGTAGGGAGCAACTAGGGCGCAACTAGGGCGTAACGAGGGCGCAAGTAGGAGGCAAGTAGGGCGTCACTAGTGCATAACTACGACATAAATAGGGCGCAACTAGGGCGCAAGTCGGGCGCAACTAGGGCACAAGTAGGATGCAAGAACGGTGTAAGTAGGACACAAATAGGGGGCAACTAGGACACAACTAGGGTGCAAGTAGGGCACAACTAGGGTGCAAGTAGGGCGCAAATAGAGCGCAAGTAGGGCAGAGGTAGGATGCAATTAGGGCGTAACTAGGGTGCAAGTAGGGCATAACTAGAGCATAGTTAGTGTCCAACTGAGGCGCAACTAGGGTGCAACCAGGATGCAAGTCGGACATAACTAGGACGCAAATAGGGCCCAAGTAGGGTGCAAATAGGGTGCAAGTAGGGGACAACAAGGGTGCATCTAGGGTGCAACTAGGGTAAAACTAGGGCGTATCTTGTACCCAAGTGAAGCGGAACTAGGGTGCAACTAGGGCGCAAGTAGGACGCAACTAGGACACAAGTAGGGTACAACTAGGGCACAACTAGGCGCAACTACGGCACAACTAGGGCGCAAGTAAAGCGCAAGTAGGGCGCAACTAGGGTACAAGTAGGGCACACGTACGATGCAATTAGGACACAACTATGGCGGAACTAGGGCGCAACTAGGACACAAGAAGGGCGCAGGTAGGGCACAATTAGGGTGCAACTAGGGCGTAGCTAAGGCGCAACAAGGGCGTGGCTAGTGTCCAATTGAGGTGCAAGTAGGGCAAAACTAGGGCACAAGTAGGCCGCAAATAGGGCGCAAATAGGGCGCAACTAAGGCGCAACTAGGGTGCAACTAGGACCCAACTAGGGTGCAAGTAGGGCGCAAGTAGGTTGGAAGTAGGGCACAACTAGGGTGCAACTCGGGCGTAACTAGGGCAAAAGTAGGACGCAAGTAGGGCGCAAGTATGGCGCAACTAGGGCGTGACAAGGGTGCAACTAGGGCGCGCCTAGGACGCACCTAGGGTGCAACTAGGGTGCAAGTAGGGTCCAACTAGGTCACAACTAGAGAAAAATTAGGGCACATCTAGGGCACAACTACGACGTAGCTAGTGTTCAACGAAGGCGCAACTAGGGTGCAACTAGGGTTCAAGGAGGGCACAACTAGGACGCAAGTATGGCGCAACTAATGCACAATAATGGTGCAAATATGGCACAACTAGGGCACAACTACGGTGCAACTAGGGTGCAACTAGGGTGCAAGTAGGGGGCAAGTAGGGCGCAAGTAGGATGCAACTGGGGCGCAACTAGGGCGCAAGTAGGACGCAAGTAGAGTGCAAGTAGGGCGCAACTAGGACGCAACTAGGGTGCAAGTAGGATACAAGTAGGGTACAACAAGGGCACAACTAGGACGTAAGTAGGGTGGCGCAACTAAGGAGCAAATAGGGTGCAAGTCAGTTGCAACTAGGGCGCAACTTGGACGTAAGTAGGGTGCAAGTAGGGCGCAAGTAGGTGGTAACTAGGGCACAAATAGGGTAGAAATAGGGCATAACTAGGGTGCAAGTCTTCGGCAAGTAGGGCGTAGCTGGAGCACAAGTAGGGTGCAGGTAGGACGCAAGTAGGGCTCAACTAGGACGCAACTAGGGTGCAACTAGGGTCCAACTAGGGCTCAACTAGGATGTAAGTAGGGTGCAACTAGAGCATAGTTAGTATCCGACTGAGGTGCAATTAGGACATAACTAGGGCACAAGTCGGGTCCAATTAGGGCGCAAATAGGATGCAAGTAGGGCGTAAGTAGGGCATGTGTAGCGGGCAACTAGGGCGCAACTAGGGTGCAAATAGGGCGTAACTAGTGCCCAAGTGAGGTGGAACCAAAATGCAACTAGGGCGCAAAAGGGTGCAACTAGGGCAGAAGTAGGGTGCAACTTGGACGTAACTAGGGTGCAACTACGGCACAACTAGGGAGCAAGTAGGGCGCAAGTAGGGTGCAACTAGGGTGTAAGTAGGGCGCAGGTAGGACGCAAGTAGGGTGCAACTAAGATGCAACTAGGACGTAACTAGGGCACAATTAGGGCACAACTAGGACGCAACTAGGGCGCAACTAGGGCGCAACTAGGGAGTGGCTAGTGTCCAACTAAGGCGCAAGTAGGACGAAACTAGGGTGTAAGTAGGCTGCAAGTAAGGCGCAAGTAGGGCTCAACTAGGGTACAACTAGGGCGCAACAATGAGCCAACTAGGACTTAAGTAAGGCGCAAGTGCGTTGCAAGTAGGCCGCAACTAGGGCGGAAGTAGGACGTAAGTAAAGCGCAAGTAGGGCGCAAGTAGGGCAATGCTGGTGTGACTAGGGTGAAACTAGGATGCAACTAGGGTGCAACTAGGGCACAAGTAGGGTCCAACTAGGGCGCAACTAGGACTCAACTAGGGTGCATATAGGGCACAACTAGGACTTAGCTAGTGCCCAACTGAAGCACAACTAGGGCGCAACTAGGGCGCAAGTAGGACATAACTAGGACACAAGTATGGCATAACTAAGGCGCAAGAAGGGCGCAAGTAGGGTACAACTAGGGCATAACTATGGGTGCAACTAGGCTGCAAGTATGGGGGAAGTAGGACAAAATTAGGATGCAACTAGGGCACAACTAGGGTGCAAGTAGGGCACAAGTAGGGTGCAAGTAGGGTGCAACTAGGACACAACTTGGACCGTAACTATAACGTGAGTACGATGCAAGTAGGGCGTAACTAGGGCACAACTAGGACGTAACTAGGGTGCAACTAGGGCATCATTAGTGTCCAACTGAGGCGCAACTAGGGCGCAACTCGGGTATACGTCGGGCTCAACTAGGGCACAAGTAGGGCGCAAGTAGGGCGTAAGTAGGGCGTAAGTAGGGGGCAACTAGGACGCAACTAGGGTGCAAGTAGGCACAAGTAGGGTGCAAGTAGGGTGCAACTAGAGCGCAAGTAGGACGCAGGTAGGATGCAAGTAGGGCGCAACTATAGGGCAAGTAGGGCGCAACTAGAGTGTAGTTAGTGTCCAACTGAGGCGCACCTAGGACGCAACTAGGGTACAAGTCGGGCGCAACTAGGGACAAATAGGGCCCAAGTAAGGCGCAAGTAGGACGCAAGTAGGGAGCAATTAAGGTGCAACTATGGCACAACTAGGGTGCAACTAGGGTGTAGCTAGTGCCCAAGTGAGGCGGAACCAGGGTGCAACTAGGGCGCAAGTAGGACGCAACTAGGACACAAGTAGGACGCATGTACGACAAAAGTAGGGCGCAACTAGGGCGCAAGTAGGGCGAAACTAGGGCACAAGTCGGGCGCAACTAGGGTGCAAATAGGACCCAAGTAAGACGCAAGTAGGGCTAAAAAAAGGGGGAAACTAGGGCGTAACTATGGCGCAACTAGGGTGCAACTAGGGCATAGCTAGTGCCCAAGTGAGATGGTACCAGGGTGCAACGAGGGCGCAAGTATGGCGCATCTAGGGCACAATTAGGGTACAACTAGGACACAACTAGGGCGTAACTACGGTACAACTAGGATGCAAGTAGGACACAACTAGGGTGCAAGTAGGGTGCAGGTAGGACGCAACTAGGGCACAACTAGGGTGCAACTAGGGCGCAACTAGGGTGCAAGTAGGAGGCAAGTAGGGCACGATTAGGGCACAACCAATGCATAGCTAGGGCCCAAATAGGGCATGGTTAGTGTCCAACTGAGGTGTAATAGGGCGAAACTAGGGCGCAAGTAGGCTGCAAGTTGGGCACAAGTAGGGCACAACTAGGGCGCAACTAGGGTGTAACCAGGACCCAACTAAGACGCAAGTAGGGCGCAAGCAGGTTGCAAATAGGGTGCAACAAGGGCGCAGCTAGGGTGCAACTAGGGAGGAAGTAGGACGCAAGTAGAGCGCAACTAGGGCGCAACTAGTGCTTGACTAGGGTGCAACTAGGGTGCAACTAGGGCGCTACTAGGGCGCAAGTAGGGCCCAACTAGGTCACAACTAGGGCAAAACTAGGGCGCATCTAGGGCGCAACTAGGATGTAGCTAGTGCCCAACTGAGGTGCAACTAGGACGCAAGTAGGACACAACTAAGACGCAAGTATGGCGCAACTAAGGCACAAGTAGGGAGCAAGTAGGACGCAACTAGGGCACAACTAGGGCGCAAAGAGGACACAACTAGGCCACAAAAGGGGTCAAGTAGGGCACAAGTTGGATGCAATTAGGACTCAACAAGGGCACAAGTAGGGCGTAAATAGGGTGCAAGTAGGGCGCAACTAGGGCGCAACTAGGACGCAACTAGGGTGCAAATTGGACGCAAGAAGGGTACAACTAGGGTACAACTAGGGCATAACTAGGGCGCAACTAGGGCGTAATTACTGTCCAACTGAAGTGCAACAAGGGCGCAACTAGGGTGCAAGTAGGGCACAAGTAGGGCGCAAGTAGGACACAAGTAGGACGCAAGGAGGGTACAAGTAGGACGCAAGTAGGGGGCAACTAGGGCATGAGGGTGCAAGTAGGGCACAACTAGGGTGGAAGTAGTGTGCAAATAGGGTGCAACTAGAGCGCAAGTAGGGCATAAGTAGGACGCAATTAGGGCACAGCTAGGGCAAAACTTGGGTGCAACTAGGGCGCAACTAGGACGCAAGTAGGGTGCAACTAGAGCGTAGTTAGTGTCCAACTAAGGCGTAACTGGGGCGCATCTAGGGCGCAAGTCAGGCGCAACTAGGGCGCAAATAGGATGCAGGTAGGACACAAGTAGGGCGCAAGTAGGGGGAAACTAGGGTGCAACTAGGGCGCAACTAGGGTGCAACAAGGGCATAGCTAGTGCCCAAATAAGGCGGAACCAGGGTACAACTAGGACGCAAAAGGGCACAACTAGGGCGCAAGTAGGGTACAACCAGGGTGTAACTAGGGCACAACTATGGCACAACTAGGGCCCAAGTAGGGCGCAAGTAGGACGGAAGTATGGTGCAAATAGGGCGCAAGTAGGACGCAAGTAGGGTGCAACTAGGATGCAACTAGGGTGCAACTAGGACGCAAGTAGGGTGCAAGTAGGGCACAATTAGGACGCAACTACGGCGCAACTAGGGCGCAACTAGGGTGCAACTAGGGAGTGGCTAGTGTCCAACTGAGGCACAAGAAGGGCAAAACTATGGTGCAAGTAGGTTGCAAGTAAGGCGCAAGTAAGGCTCAACTAGGGCGCAACTAGAGCGCAACTAGGACCCAACTAGGGCGCAAATAAGGCGCAAGTAGGTCGCAAGTAGGGTGCAACTACAGCGCAACTAGGGTGGAAGTAGGACGCAAGTAAGGCGCATTAAGGTCGCAACTAGGGTGTGACTAGGATGCAACTAGGGCGCAACTAGGGCGCAAGTAGGGACCAACTAGGGCGCAACTAGGGCGCAACCAGGAAGTAGCTAGTGCCCAACCGAAGCACAACCCACTAGAACCATGTAACATTCTGTACAACTATGTACAACTCTGTACAACTCCATAGAACTCCGTACAACCTTCTATAACTCCATACTCCATACAAATCCATACTCCATGCAACCCCGTTCAACACCGTAAAAATTCATACAACTCCGTACAAATCCATACAACTCTGTTCAACTATGTACAACTCAGTTTAACCCTGTAAACATTTGTACAACTCTGTACAACTCCATACACTTGCTACAACTCGCTGCAAATTTCTACAACTCCATACACCCATGTACAACTCCGTACAAATCCGTACATCTCCGTACAACTCCGTACAACTCCGTACAACTCCGTACACCTCCTTACAACTCCGTACAACTTCGTATAATTCCATACAACTACGCACAACTCAGTGGAACTCCGTACAACCCCGTACAATTTTATACCAATTGCTACAACTTCGTACAACTCCCTACAACTCCGTACGACTCCGTCCAACTCTATACATTTATGTACAAATTGCTACAACTTCGTACATCTCCGTACAACTCCATATATCTCTGTAAAACACCGTAAAGCTCCGTACAATGCCGTATAATACCGTTCAACTCCGTACAACTCTAAACAACTCCGTACAAATCCGTTCAAATTGCTACAACTCCGTGGAATTTCGTTCAACTCCGTACAACTCTTTACAACTCCGTACAACTCCGTAGAACTTTGTAAAACTCTGTACAACCCTGTATAACTTTGTACCAATTGCTACAACTCTGTACAACTCCGTACAACTCTGTAAAACTCTGAAAACTCCTTACAACTCCATACAACTCCTTATAACCCCCTACAACTCCTTACAATTCTGAAAACTCCTTACAACTCCCTTCAACTCCGTGCAACTTTGTACAACTTTGACAACTCCTTACAACTCCGTACAGTTTTTTACAACTCCATACAACTCCATACAACTTTGTACACCTCCGTAAATTTCCGTACAACTCCGTACAACCCCGTACAGCTCTGTTCAAATTCCTACAACTTAGTACAACTGCGTACAAGTCCATACAAATTTGTACAACTCCGTACAACTCCGTGCAACTCCGTTTAACTCAATACAACTTCGTACAAATCTGTACAAATTGCTACAACTCCCTACAACTCTATAAAGATCTGTACAACTTCGCAGAACTCCGCACAACTCCATACAAATCCATACAACTCTATAGAAGTTCGATCAACTCTGTACAGCTCCGTACAACTCTGTATAGCTCATTCAAACCTTGTACAACTCCGTACAAATCCGGAAAATTCCGTACACTTGCTACAACTCGCTATACCTTGCTACAACTTCGTACAACTCAGTATAACTCCATACAAAGCCATAGAACTCCATAAAACACCCTACAAATCCGTACAACACCGTACACCTTTGTACAACTCCGTGCGGCTCTGTACATCTACGTACAACTCCCTACAAATTGCTACAACTCTGTACAACTCTCTACAACTCCATACAACTCCGTACAACTCATTACAACCCCATACAACTCCGTACAGATGTGTACAACTCTGTACAACTCCATACAACTCCGTCAAACTCCATACAATTCTTTACAACCCCATACAGCTTTGTAAAAATCCACACAACTCCCTATAACTTGCTACAACTTGCTACAACTCCGTACAACACATTAAAACTCTGTACAAATCCATACAACACCGTAAAACTCCATACAACTCTGTAACACTTTGTACACCTCCATACAATTATGTAAAACTCCGTATAACTCTGTAGAATTCCGTACAACCCCGTATAGCTACGTAAAACTCCGTACTGCTCCGTACAACTCCATAAAACTCCGCACAACTCACTACAACTTCATACAACTATGTACAATTCTGTATGTTTCTTTACAAATTTCTACAACTACGTAGAGCTCCATACAACCTCGTACATCTCCGTACAACTCCGTACAATATCGTACACTGCCGTATAACTAAGTAAAATACTGAATAACTCCGTGTAATTGCGTACAAATCGCTACAACTCCACACAACTCCTATTGCTCCTTACACCTCTGTACAACTCCGTACAACTCTATACAACCCCGTACAGCTCCTTACAACTCAGTAAAACTCTGTACAACGGCGTATAATTCTGTACAACTCTGTACAAATCGCTCCAACTCTGTACAAATCGCTCCAACTCTGTACAAGTCCGTACAACTTTGTACAAAGATGACAAATTATTTCAACTCCCTTCAACTTTGTATGGTTATGTACAACTTTGTACACCTCCGTACAACTCCGTACAACTCTTTACAACTCTGTAGACCTCGTACAACTTCGAAAAGCTCTGTACAACTCTGTACAACTCTGTTCATAGCTTCATACAGATCTGTACAATTTCGTACAACGCCCTACAAATTTGTACAACTCCGAGCACTCGGTACCATTTGCTACAACTCCGTACAACTCTGTACAACTCCGTGCAACTCCGTACAACTCCATACAGCTCTCTAAAACTACGTACAATGACCGTGACTAGAGAGTCGCGGGGCGTCACGCAAGAGGCACGGGACGGCCCAGGATCCGGGGCCTTGGATCCGGGGCTTGAGAGGTAGCCCAGCCTCGTCTGGAAAGATGCGGGGCGTCAGTAATTTTTGACCCATTGGTCAGAAATGCACCATCGAAACAGTGAAATTGTGATCAATACACCAAGTATACAACGATTGTGTGACCAACGCATAATGGAAACAGTGGATGTGTAACCAGTGAACAATCAACAGAGTGATCATGTGACCAAAGAACGATAAAACGATTAAATGCCTGACAAAAGCACCATCAAAACTGTGATTTCATAACACCGATACATTTTTTCATTCTTTTCAACATTTACATTAATACAATGATGACTTGACATATGTAAACATGGATGTGTAAGTATTATGTTTATTCACTACATACATATATGTACACACACACACACACACACACACAC
>SZWC01013517.1:52231-70884 GCA_023375785.1 Penium margaritaceum | reverse complement strand
TGTGTGTGTGTATGTGTGTGTGTGTGTGTGTGTGTGTGTGTGTGTGTGTGTGTGTGTGTGTGTGTGTGTGTGTGTGTGTGTGTGTGTGTGTGTGTGTGTGTGTGTGTGTGTGTGTGTATCATGGTAACCTCTGGACTTGTCGTCACGACGCGCCGGTATGCTGCGACAGCTATTTTGATAGCTTCAACATGAGCCGGTGCGCCCTCACGTGCTCTGGAGGATTTTCTCAGTGACCACCTCCCGGGGCCCATTTTCTCAGTGGCACTATCCTTGCGCGTTTATGAACCAGTTGCGTGGAGTTTCTTTTCCTGCACTAAGCGCTTGTTACGGTTTGTCATTCGGACGACCTAGGAGCCCGTACGCCTGTCGGGTTCCCTTGTATTATTGTTTTGGAGCTTGCAGCCGGATTAGCCTGTTTTCTGACCGGTTAGTTGGACTTGCGCACCTAGTTGCATGCACGTGGGTGAGACTAGACTTATACACTTGCTAGTTGTTTCCTAGCTTCACTTCTACGTTTCAAGTGTACCTTCATTGTCTCTCCACCTTTTGAAGCTGTGTTTGTTTCATTGTGTTTTGTGCAATGTACCCTCTCACATTGAATGGTGCTTTTGGAATTTCTCCATTCCCTCATAGAATCAAAGCTGTTGAGAGACACGGCCTTTTATTCCCACCACACAGCGCGCAACAACGGCACTGAAGGCATCTGGGTTGGGCCGACCTGAGTTGGGTGGGGCGTATAGGTCCTAACGGCGTGGAGGCCCTCAGAGCTCACGTCGCGTAGTCTTCCGGCAGAGCCAGAGGCTGAATGCTGCCAAATGTTTTTGGCTGTTTCCCTTGTCGTGGCTGTCCTCTTGACGGCAACATGCACAATCTGTAGTGGTGGCTTAGGCCACCTCCGCAGTAGCAGAAGCAACTACAACAGCATCAGTTGCAACAGCAGCAGCAGCAGTCGCAACAGCAATAGGAGCAGCAGCCGCACTCGTAGCATAGGAGCAGTTGACTCGCAGCACGCACAGCAATAATCGTTATGGCAGCAAGAGCTGTAGCAACAGCAGTGGCAGCCGCACTCGTAGCAGCAGTGGCAGTTGCATTCGTAGCAGTAGCTAGAGTAGCAACTACAGCAGCAGCTACTATAGCAATCGTTGTACAAGTATCAAGTGCAGCAGCACAAGCCAAAGCCACACTCGCAAGAGCAGCTATTACAATAGCTACCGCGGTAGTTGTAATAGCAGCAACAGCTGTAGCCACAGTTAGCAGGTGCAACAGCAGCACAGCAGAAGAAGCACACTAACCGCAAGAGCAGGTGTGCTTGCTGCCACCTCCTGAACCGGCCTGCTGACGGATTTGGGCCATTGACGAACGGGCTCGTCGATCGATGAGCTTGTCGGTACACAGGCTTATTGTTCCACCCTCCCTCCTCGCTCCTCGCTCGTTAGCAAGGGTCAAGCACAACTGTATCGCAAAGCAAACAGAGAACCTCTTGGTGGGGAGGAGACTTGTCACCCCTCTGCACTCCGGGTGAACCCGGGTCTTCTACTGACTGCCACCTTCTTGTTGTTGGTTTGGATTTTCTGTTCTTTCCAAATTGTTTCTTTCTTTCCTTCAGTTTTTTCTGTTCTCCATTTTTTGTTTTCTTCATTTTTCCTTTATCTCGTCATTTTTGCGCGTGGTCGAGACCCGAGCATTCAAGGATTTGTCTCGTTGTCTCAGGAGACAGTGCCCCTCTCCCCCTTTCACCCCATGCTCTTTGGTCGAGACCATCACAAGTGGGATTCTGACCTCGTGTGGTGGGAGACCACCGTCATCATGTCCTTACTGGTTCCGACTTCCGGTTGGGCTTTTGTGCTAGCCTCTTCCTCGGTGGTTGTTCCCCACGGGGGGTGGCGTTGGCTTACATTGCCGTACTACCCTACAGTCTATGGACTGCCTTCTTCATCCTACATCCATCCTTCGTGGCTCGAGTCTGCAGCTCTATCTCTCTTCCCGCTGACAGCTTGGTCCTTTCCCGAGCTGCCACACACTCTGGACACATCTGCACCGACCTCCACATGCCCTCTTCATCCTCGGCCTCAGGATTTCCACTCCGGTCTGAGTTTAATTGTCGAGTCCGGGAGTCACCGTTTGTTAGATGGAACCCTTTGGGGCACGTTGGATGATGGGGCTCTGTCGACCGCGGAGTGGATTGAGCATTGGTCGTCGTTCACACTTCTATGTCTCCTTGCTGTCACTTCTGGTCATACTATGTCCTCTCCTGTCCTCGCTTGTAGTGTCATGCAGTGCCATGTGACCGCTTCATCTCGTGTGTCAAGTGGCATCTGGATCATCCATTCCGGAGCCACTCATCACATGACGTCGTCTCATGCCGCATTTGTCACGTTGGTGCTTGTTGGTGACGTCCGCTTTGTCCGCACTGGCTCCGGCCAGATGTTTCCAGTTCAGGGTGTTAGTGTTGTATGTTTTGTTGGTCTATTGGGGGACGTCTTTTTGCCTGATGTCCTCTTTGTCCCTGCGCTTGACGTTAGCTTGCTGTCTCTCACTGCCTTGGATGATCAGGTCATGGAATTTATCTCCTCTTGTGGCGTTGGCACTGTGTCACTGCAATTGTCCGACCATCTTATTTTTTATTGTCTACATTCTGACAAATCATGTATCGTGTACCCTTGTTTGCACCATCGTCCGCGGCCACTGTAGCAGCGCATGTGCATGTAGTTGCTCCGTCAATTTTCCCTGCGCACACCCATTTGCTCCATCGCTGTTTGTTTCATGTGAACACAACATCAATCCAAAGCCTCGTGCATCATGAGCTTGCAGTTGGTCTTAACCCTGGCACATAACCTAGGCCATGCACTACTGACTATCTTAATGACGCACAAGGCAATTTGCGTCGTCCTTCCTTTCCTTTGTTTGACTCCTGTGTGCTGCACCCCCTTGCCCTTGTCCATGCGGACGTCATGGACTCGTTCCGTGATGCATTTCTGGAAGGTGTTGGTCGGTACGTCTTGTGTTCTTACAGATGATGTCTCTCGCTTTCGATGGATCTTTGCCCTTCACTAGAAATGCGATGTTGGTCCCATGATCGAGTTTTGGCTCGTCCAAGCTGAGCATGCTTGCCAGCATAAGCTCATAGCATTCTGCTCCATTATGGTAGTTCATGGGTCCCACGGCCCGCTTCCTCCAGTCTCAACGAGTGTATCTGGAGCTCTCTGCTCCATATACACCACAAAAAATAGACTGTCAAAACACTGGAACCATACTCTTGATAACGGTGTTTGCACCCTTCTTGTCGAGTCTTGCCTCCCTCCGTTGTTTGCCTTCGAGGCCATGTCCTACATGACATGGGTCTGGAACCGTGTTCTCAGCGGTCTGCTGCCTCCTCATGTTTTGCCCTTCGAGCGATGGTATGGTCGTCGTGCCGAATTTTGCTTCGCTCGTGTCTGGGACAACATTGCCGGCGTTTGGCTCCCTGAAGACCAATGCGATGGCAAGCTATCTCCTCAAGATCGCCTCTGTCCCTTCCTTGGTATTCCCTCTCAGTCTAAGGCCTGGCGCTTTGGGAGCCTGAGTGTGGTCGAGTTGTTGAGTCTCGCGATGTTACCTTCTTTGAGAGCATCTTCACACGCGACATTGTTCACTCAGTTTTGTTCCTTGTACCCTTCTTTCGTCCAAGGAGAGATGGTGTATATGGAGTACCCTTTGGTAGTGGTTGCACCATGTATCCCACTGCATCATTGCCTATGTCATCTACTGTCGCATCTACATCATTGTTAGCGTCACCTCCTGTCATGTCTGCATCATTGCCATCGTCATCTCCTGTCACAATTGTGTCATCACTTTTATCACCTCCTATCACGTCTGCTTTATTGCCAGCGTCATCTCCTGTTGTGTCTATGTCATTGCCTGCATCACCTGTTGTTATGTCTACGTCATTGCCAGTGTCATCTCCTACCGCATCTACATTGTCGCCAGGATCACCTCCTGTCGCGTCTGTGTTGCCACCTACATCATCTTCTGTTGCATCGGCATCGCCTACATCATTCCCTGTCGCATCTGCGTCATCTCCTACTGCATCATCGCCTACATCACCGATAGTGGTTCCAACGATAGCGGACCCAATCACCTCCCATCTCGTCATCATTTGTTCGCGCACCAGGCTGTCGGCTTTGACCTTTGCAGTCAGTACCTCACTATGCTCCGCGTTCAAGTCATACAACTTCGGCTGACCACTCTGGGCCAGTGCGGTCAGTCCGTCAAGTTCACGGTGGTGTCATTAATCCCACACAGCCTACTCATATATCTGGTCTTCACACTATCGGCTTGGCGGTGGCTGTGGTACAGCCCAACACCACGCTTGGATAATCTCTAATTGTTGATGAGTTGCATTGAGCCATTATGGCAGCTGGATCTACCCAGCCTCTACCACATCCCTCAGTCGTCACTGCACTTGTTGCGAGTTGCAGCACGACATGTGTGCCTGAACCAAACACAGTGCAACAAGCACGCTTTGCTATGAATGCAACACTCTGGGAGCAAGCTCTACGCGAGGAACTCGCTGTAATCAGGAAACATGGGGTTAATAAGAAGGTCAAACTCCCGCCTGGTCGTCAGGCCATCTCAGCTCGTTGGCTGTTTTGAAGGTAAGAGAGGCTCGATGGCTTGGTAGAACGGTACAAGGCCCTGTTTTCTTACTGGTTGTTTTGGCTTGTGCACCTGGTTCCATTCACGTGGGTGAGACTAGACATTTACTCTTGTCTATTGTTTCCTTGATTTACTTCTACGTTTTCAAGTGCATCTTCACCGTCCCTCCACCTTTTGCAGCGTCGTTTGTTCTGTTGTGTTATGTGCAATGTACGCTCTCACATTGAAGGAGGCTTTGGGGGTTTCTCTATTCCCTCAAGAATGGTGCCAGAAACCATGGCGATCTTTGATGCTGGCTCCACATTCATAGCCATGATCATTTAATCTCGTGTACATGTGTGTGTGTGTGTGTGTGTGTGTGTGTGTGTGTGTGTGAGTGAGTATGTGTGGTGAGACGATAGGACATGACAGATGTGAGAGGCTAGGATCCAAACACAACTTCAACACTCCCCCATGACCAACTAGCAGTCAATCCACATGCATCAATGAGATGTTACACACGAGAGTGCATAAGCATGGTGGTGTGGATAGACAAGCAGACACAAAGCACACGTCATCCAGGATCATGGGAAGATGCAAGACCAACAGCGTGAGCTGTACACATGAAGAGGTTATTGCTGAGAGAATTGGTGAGGAAATCATCCCTTTGTGACCGTGTGTCCACCCAAGCAAGCCAAACAACGGCAGCAGTAATGCACTCACGAACAAAATGATCCTCAATATCAATGTGCTTGGTGTGAGATAGGAGCATGCCATCATTCTCTGCAATAAGGTTTTGTGCTTTGATTGTCACAGCGCATGGTGATTGAGACGCGCACTTGTTGTAGCAAGCAACAGAGCCAGACAGCCTTACACATACCTGCTCCCAAGGGCCACATACTAGGCATCTGCGATGCTTCAGGCTATATACCCCTTCTTGCCACTTATCCAAGATACAGTGATTTCACCAATTGGGAAGACATATCTTCTTCTACTCCGAGCATAAGTGACATGTGCCCAGTTGTTGACAGTGAATAAATCCACAATGATTGAAGGCTGTGAACAAACGTACAATCCTGTACGTGGCGTGGAGAGCGCGTAGCGCACAACGTGAAGCATGGCCTCAATGTTAAAGAGAAGGTTCACAGAAAAGGCAACGTGAGCACGAGTGGTGGTGACAAGATACATCAAAGAGCCAATGACCCTCAAGTAGGCAGTCATGTCAATTGTCTTCCTCAGTTTTGAAACGTGTGGAGACTTCACTAGCACTTGGCCCGTAAGGGTCATGAGGATGGAGGCCGAAGGGATTTCTGTTAGATGGGACAAAAACCACTCCCCCAGGCTGCGGAAATATACATCCTAATGGACGTGCAGCATGCGGCATGAGCAATCATGCTCTAGCTCCATGCCTAGAAAGATACAAGTAGGGCCGAGATCCTTCATCTTATGTGCTGTCTGCAGAAGAGTCTTTATGGACTGAACAAATGCATCGCTAGGATAGGGAATCACAAAATCATCCACATGTACAAGGATAGCAACAAGTGGTACAGAGGGAGCACTCAGAAATAGAGCAGGGTCAACAGTACTCCTCCGGAACCCTCCTTTCTCAAGGGTGGCAATAATCTCCTGGTTCTAGCAGCGTGGAGACTACTTGAGCCCATAGAGTGCCTTGCGTCGGCACCACACTTGGTTGGTTCCAGGTGGTTGGACCACGTAAATGCCCTCGTCAAGTTTTCCATGGATTATTGCATTGTTGACATCCATTTGTTCCAACTCCCAATTGTGCTGGGCAACCAAGTTGAGAAGAGATCTGGTAGTGGTGTACTAGAAAACTAGGGAAAATGTCTCATCAAATTCCATACCTGGGACATGAGAGAACCCCTTGGCCATGAGACAGACCTTGTATCGCTCGACAGTGTTGTCCAGATTTAGCTTACGCCGGCACACCTACTTGGCTGCCACTGCTTTCCTCCCTTGGGAAAGATCCACCAACTCGTAGACACAATGATCAGCGAGAGAATCAAGCTATGCTTGCATGGCCTGCTCCTGCAAAGTGGGATCAGCAGCACTACAGGTACCCTGCACTGTCAATGGTTCAGGTGGAAGAGAAGAGAGACCAGCAGCTGCAAAGCACAAAGTAACGTACCCGGCGACAAAGGAATCAAGAGCAAGACGGAACTACTGTTCAATAAGAGAGTATCCAAGAGAGGTATTGGGGTGGCTGTCACAGCAACGGGCAGGGCAGTGGTGGCCAGACCAAGGGCCTGGGGATTGGGTTCACCACCAACTGCTGGTCTAGGTACTCCCCTATGGTCCACTACGGGGACACCAGGACTGGGGCCAGGGGGAGCAAAAGAACAAGAGTGAGAGGAGGATGTGCGGGGATGAGAAGCCAGGATAGGAAGACAACAACCACGGACGTAAGGAGACACAGGTGGTACATTGGTGGACAAGGAGGCAAAAGACGGCACAGAGGCCGCATGTGACTTGTGCACAAGGTCCACCGGGATGGGAGACGACACCGGATGGGGACCACCTATGATGGAAACAGCAGGAGATGAGGAAAGGGCCACAGAAGGAGAAACACATGGTGCGATGACAGGGGTGCACGTGAGAGATGGAGTGGAGGAGCTAGCCTTCGGGGTACGTAACAATGGGACAACAGTAGGCCCATGAGAGGGAGGGGGTCAAGAAACTCCTCCAAACTGAGAGGGTGTGACAAGAGGAGGGCAAAGAACAAAAAAGAGCTAGGGAGGTCACCTTCAAACAGGTATTCAAAGAAGAGACCATCCCGCGACTCAACCACACACCGCACAAGGCCCCAAAAGGTCCAAGCCTTGGAGAAGGGAGAAACACCAACAAAAAAACAAAGCCGTCCTTGTGGGGCCAGCTTGTCTTCACGGTGGTTGGTAGGAAGCCAAACAGAGCCAACAGGGCTAAGAGAGACAAAGGACAAGCACCAAGAAGTCATGTGGTGGGTGGCCCCTGAGTCAATGATCCAGAATCCATCGAACATGCGAGCAGAGGGCGAAATGAGACACACAACAATAGTGCACAATGGCGGGATGGACGGAGGCTGACTAAGGTGATAAGGGTACGTGCTGAATTGCAAATCCTCTATTTAAGAACAATCATCAGGCAAGGCTCCCAGAAGAAAACCAGACAATGTGCCACGAAGGACTCCATCTGACTCACAAAGAAGGGAACGGGATTGGCCACTCACAACCTGACCTCCTTTAGAACAAAGCTAGAGGATTTTGTGTTATATGAAATTCTTGGGCACGTTCCTCATCCCGACGGTCAGAGCAGTTTTAGAAGGGCGGGTGTCAGAGAAGTGGCCATCATCATGGGGCCAGACAGATGCAATCTAATGCACTAATGGGGGTCCATAGTGGCTAGGACAAGAGGCAAGAGGCAACCAGCCTGACAAACCGGGCTGAGAAGTGGATTGTTGGAGGGACACCAGAGTGGTGCTGAAGGCGGAACAGAGTGGAGGAGCGATACAGAGCGATACAGAGGAGGAGGAACATGGAGACAGAGCCACTGTGATTGCAGCCATAGCAATAGGAGAAGAGCTGATTCCCGTTCAGGTCCCATGGGCACACATGGCGGATGCAATGCGACCATCATCATGAGGAGCTGGGCACTTGGGTGTCGAATGTCCAGAGGAACTACAGTTCCAGCAAGTGACTGTACCGAGGGCAGAAGGTGTGTCATAAGCTTTGTTACCAAAACCGCAGCCCTTACCCCTTCACCGTCCCTGTCCACCTCCTCCACCGCGTCCAACGTCCAAAGTGGCATGGGCCGAGGAATTGGTGGAGGAGGAAGACGTAGAAGAGGAGGAGGTGGAACCCGTACAGACACAGGTGGATGCAGTGGTCACTGTAGCAAGCACGGCACAATGAAGGTGCTTATTCTGCAAGTTGCTCCACCACTCTGTGAGTCCGGAAGATGTGAACTGGTAGAGTGGCCCGATGCCTAGGGGTGAGTTGGCAGGGGCAGGGGAAGCAGCAAGATGCTCAAGTTCAGACTGAGGAACATGCAAGCACAGGTCTAAGAGTTCAGGAATAAGACCAAGAACAATGGACAGACAATCAGAAAGGGGGCCGGGAACCATCGTCCCCAAATCATGTAGAAGGCGCAAGCTGCATGTCCAGTACTCATTAAAAAACTCATTAGCGTGCATGTGCAGGGTGTTTAACTGTACAGTAAGAGAGCTCTGGACAGCATGATCAGTCATGGTTTTACGGTGGCGAATGAGAGCATAAGCACCCACTGGATCGACAAGAGTGCCGCATGCCCAGACAGCGTTGTACCGACCAATGTCATCCAGAAGCCCCCCAGGCCCATTGTTGATGAGGGCCCAAACAGCACGTGTGCCCTCAGTACATTGAGGGACAAAAGGATGTTTGACGGGGGAGTATTATTCCCAAAGCATCTCTCCTTGCACCCAGGCACTAAACTGTTTCAAAGAAGAGAAGGTGAGCTTGGATGTGAACTATGATGAAGTGCTCTCAAATTCTTTTTGTCAGTGAGGAAGGAGGGGGCGTGCAAGAGCAGCAGCAGAGAGAGGTGGGATGGAGGAGTCCACTGAGGTACCAACAAGAACATAAGAATCAGCTATGGAGGACACATCTCCATCAGCAGCAGCATGACAGCAATAGCTGGGACGGAGCGGAGATGCTCTATGACCATTTTGGCCACTATGGTGGCCAGTTCCCTTTGGGCATCCATCCCATTCTGAAGTTCCTCCTCTACTCTACAACACGCAGCCTAGACTTCCCTGAGTGCTGCCTACACAATGGTTCCTTTGGGAGGCAGTAAGAATTAGAGATGGAACAGAAGACGAGTGCAAGAGTGCACAGTGGAATAAGAAGCAGCGAGGAGGCAAAAGGAGGAATGCTCATCAAGCTAGTGGCATAGGAGAATGGAGAAGAGTGGTGGCACCACCATTGCAGCCGAGGATGCCAGCACCACAACCCAATCACAAACAGCAATTACCAGACAGAGGAGGCCGGTGACAGTGCTCCTCGCCACTGTTGTTGTTGTAGATGTGACAAGAATGCCTGTGATGGCGTGCTGGGTGAGGTTGCGAGCCGTGCTAGTGGGATTCAGGATTGCTGTGGAAGTGGAGGCGCAAATGGAGGTTACAATAGTGGATGTTGCGTCGGCTGCTGTGCTAAAAGCTGTCGCCACGGCAGAGGCCGCCACAATCACTTGTGTGGTGACGTTGGCGATGGCTGTGACAAGGAGGGTCAGTGAGGCTACTGCGTCAGTGTATGCCTTTGCTTCTCTCCCTACGGCGGTCTAGGTTAGAGGCACGCTGGCACATGCAGTTGCGGAGAAGGTGGCAGCTGCACCACCTTCTGTGTCAAGAACAGTACCTGCCAGGCCTATGGAATTCGAGTGTATCGGCAGGTCAGGCACATGGACTGGAACCTTACGCATCACCGATACTTCAGTAGTGTTGGAGCTACAAAACTAGGAGTGGAATAGAGTCAGGTGGAGGGTTGGAGCCAGTGGTGGCACAAGTGGGTTGCATACCTGGTGGTGAAGAGGGCGTGGACAATAGGTCATTAGTTGTGTACACCTAGTGATCTATCTCCTGCACCTCCGTCCTAGCCTGATGTATAAGCTCAGCACGCCAGTAGTTCGAGGAGAGCACATACATCCACTGTGGCGTGTCAGAGCCGTCTCGCGGCAAGGGCCGGTCAAAGACTTTCCAATTCTCGCATCCGTCACGGGCTACGACCCTAACAGCTGTACGTGGCAAGTCAAGCTTGTTGTCAGGGGGATCATCAAGTAGAGGTGAATCCAGTTTGGTGAGCGTAGCGGCTGTAATGGTAGCCAAGGATAAATTGCATAGATTATTGTCCCAGAAGTTAATGATGCTGTGACGAGCAAACGCCGACGCTTAGTGGAACAATGCTGAGTGCTGGAGGGTCAAGATCAACAGCAAAAGCTGGAGCATCCAAAGAGAAGGGTCCCGTGCTCAGAAATATGATGCCACACGATGATGTTGCCTGAAGAGGGTGCAACAGCTATGAGCAGCCACCAATGCTCACATACGTTGCGGAAGGCACAGGAGAGGTAAGGGCAGCTGCAGGAGCTGCGACACCCCAAAATGTATAGCAAGAGATTCCAGCAATAGGAGCAGCAGTGGCGGTTGGGGTATCCAAAAATGAGGGCGCAGCACACACAGTGGTTGCGGTGGTTGTTACGGGCAGAGGGTGTCTGGTGCTGGTGCCGATAAGAAATCAAGCAGCTACAGGCAGGGACCCACAAGCAGATGAGCAGAAGTAGGTGTAAGGAGAGGTAGGAGCAGCTGCAAGAGCTGCGGTACCCAAAAAGACGGGCCCAGCATTCAAAAGGGCTGCGATGATAATCGCAGATGGACGGCACGGGGTGCCGTTGCCAGGAGATGGTATGGTAGTTGCGAGCTACTGCCAGAGCTTAGACGAACAGAGTGGGGTGCGGAAGAGGTGGAGGTAGCTGTAGTGAATGCAGCATCCTAGAATGTGTGCTCCTCCTTAGCTACACCCAGGAATGCATGGTGAAAGATGCCACCGTCGCTGTGTGTGATGAGGACAATGGCATGGGAAAGTGTGACCCACTAATGCCTCAAGTAGCATGGAGCATAAGGGAAACATCTCACCTGCTTTGATGCCAGTAGCTAATCTTTAAGGTTCCAGAAATAGGGGGTATGGAGGGAGAGCGGGAGAAAGGGAGATCCCCATGGGACACGCACACATGGATGTGGAAGTTTGGCTTGGAAAAGCAAACAAAGGAAAGAGTTGGGGTAAGGAAGTGAGAGTGAAATGACTGGTGAGTGCACACCGGCGTTGATCAATTACTCAAGCAAGCGTGCACCACCATCCGGGGGTCAGGCCCGTCCTCTCGTTTGTAACCAAGGGTGGCTGGTAACCAGTGTACGGCCAGAGACTGACATGGTGGCCCCCTTAGGATCAGCTGCCAGGAAATGCTGTAGCTTCCTAAAAATCCCACAAACAAGCAATCATCAGGCAAACCACAACAGTCATAGTTTACAAGGCCTAGCCTCTTCCACATCATAGCAAGATATTCACGAGGAGAAACACTAAGATAAACTGGTCATTCAAGGAAACATCCTTGGGAAGCTTGGTGGCTTCCTCATAAGACTGGTGCCAGAAACCACGGCAATCTTAAAGCCTGACTCCCATAGGCGTAGCCATGATCATTTAATCTCTTGTAAATGTATCTGTGAACATGTCTGGTGAGACAAGAGGGCATCCCAGGTATGAGAGGCCAGGAACTGGACACAAATTCAACAGATACATAGGATTTGAGCTGACGCAATGTCAGATAATTTTTTGTAGTGATTACTTCTCAGTTTACATCAATGATGCTCCAGAAGTTGCATTATTCCTATGACAACGTCTGATGCATTCTGACCAACTAACTTTTCAATGCATGGAGGAAGTCATTTTCTCGGTAGTCGACTCGATGTTCGGCCAACTGTGCCATCACCTCCGGAGACTCCATGGTGATTAGGAACGTAGTATCACTGAGAACTTGTGTATTCTCTCTCTATGGTCGAGATCCAGATAAGCAGGGATATGTATGGGTTGATTGCACTTTTTTAGGCTTTTGGATGTGTCTTGTGTGGTGTGCATGTACTTGATCCTTGACGTCTAGTGACATGTTCCAACATCTCCGAAGGTCTAACTTGACTAGCTTTGGTTTATTGTGCGGGAATGGAGAAACCCCTTTTTGCCACATTTCGTGTGAGAGTGTAAGTCGTAAGGGACGCAACGTGGCAGTAAATGCTGAGAATGGTGGAGAGACATGAAATATCTGGTTGAAAGAATGATAAATTAGTGAGACAATGAGCACGAGGGAGAGACATCCCTTTCATACTCGGACGAGCAAGCGTGCGTGTGAACTTCGCAAATGCAATGGCTGGTCCATGTGAAATTTGAAGAAAAATACCTACTAGCTCCCAAACAAAAACCGGATGGACCCCAATAACAATACGGGTCACTCAGGTGGCTGAGTGACAAACGAAAGAAGCACCAGAAGCATAAAGACAAGCTCTACCAAATTGAGCTAGCAGGGATTAGAAGTAATGTTGTCGAGGATGTGGCCTTTGTGAACTAGCCATTGAGAAAACTTTAGTGAGCATGTAAGGATGTGCAGATTAAATTTGATACCATCAAAGCAGCCATCGACCACCTTGGCCTACCTGCATGTGAGTGGCGTCAAGTCCGGAGGGCACCAAGATCAACATAACAACACCCCCGTCATGACCCGTAGGAGTCATACCGCATAAACGAGCACGAAGCACATGCACAAGGCAATGAGAAGCTACCACAACAATGGAACAGAATCCGGAGTGACATTATGGGAAGGAAACAAATAAACTTCAACCGGACTGAGCACGGAGGGACTAAATACCAATATCATGCACAACCACCTTGAGCTTTCCACTCCAGAGCACCTTGGTGAGGAATTCAGCACGCCGCTGATGGATGTCAAATACAACAAGGCACACATCACCACATGCAATAAAATGCGTACAAAATTATGTTTGATGTCGATGTGCTTTGTGTAAGAGTGATGCATGCCATTGTGCTTAGCAATGGAGTGCATCCTCTTGTTGTTGCAACAAAGCGTGATGTAACAAACGGGTCGGTGTACCTACTACATGAGATACCAAAACAAAATACTCCCTCAGACACTGAAATCCAAAGTGATGTACTCAATCGAGCTATGTGAGACACAACCTTGCTTTTTGCTCCTCAGAGAGACCGTGGTGCTGCCAATGAAGAAGAAGTACCCCAGCCATCTGTGAGCTTCGCGATCTTGGGCCCAATGGCTCTCTGTTTGTCTATCAACGACTACGGTGGGTTGTGTGGACGCACAAGCCTAGACAGGGTTTTGACACAATGTAGCGAACGACATGTAAAGTTGTCTCAATGTGGAGGCAAATTTGGCATTGGGAGAACTGGGATGAAATGTTGACAACAAAGGCAATGTCAGCATGTTTGGTCATTCCAAGGAACATCATTGACTCGATGACCTAGAGGTAGGTCTTCACGATGACTGGCTCCACCAATTGTGCAGTTTCAAAGGTATTCAGAAGCCTATACCCAATAGGCATCATAGGATTGGATGCATGAGGAACAGTAGCTAGCTGGACTACCAACCACTGCCCCAGAGTGCAAACATACTTGACCTGATGCACAATGAGCATGGGATGCTGACGATCACGCTCAATCTCCATATCCAAGGAGATGCAGGTAGGGTTGAGATCCTTCATCTTGTTCGCAAACTAGAGGAGGTCCTTCATATCCTGGACAGCCTGGTGATCCGACAAGGGAATGAGGAGATCGTCCACAAAAACCAAGATGGCAATGAAGGGTGCCACAAGGTCACTCACAAAAAGAGAGCAAGGTCAACTGGATTGCGATGGTAGCCACCGTGCTTGAGGGTGGCCAAAATCTCAAGATTCAAGTATCGTAACGATTGATTTAACCTGTACAAGACTTTGCAAAGACACCAGACATAGCCGGTACAATCGTCACGACTAGGAGGCTAAGTCAAATAGATCTCCTCATTGATTTGACCGTGTAAGAATGTCTTGTTGACATCCATTTGATATAGCTCCCAGTTTTGCTGGGCCACCAAGCTCAACGGTGCCTTCATAATGGTGTACTTCTCTACAGGGATTAAAGTGATATCATAGTTCACACCGGGCACTTGGGAGAATCTTTTGGCTGTCAAGCGATTCTTGTAGCACTAAATGATTCCATCCGGCTTGCACTTGTGCCTGTAAACCCAACGTGCATCTATGGCCTAGTGAATGGGTGGGAGATCCACCTTCTCATACAAATCATACTTTATGATGGCATCGAGCTCTTCTCGCATGGCCTACTCCCAGCGGGCGGCATTTGGAGCGGTGCGCGCCTGGTGAACTGTGTCCGGGTAAGCGAGAGTTTTGTTGTGCCCTGAGATATCAGTGTATTGGTGGCAGTAGTGTGGCACCCAACAGGACTAGACTCAGTGGCCGCAGAAGCGCGGAAGAACTTATCCCTGATATGAGAGTTGCCGACTGTAGAGTCTGGTTGGACAACAATGGCATACAACCCAAGTACGTCCAGTTCAGTTTCTGAAGCACCGGGCACAGGATCTAGAAGAGAAGGAATAGCAGGTCGCGATGGGCAAGGGTGATGGGCAAAGGGAGCATCCTAGGATCCTGACTACAAAGGCCGGAGATGGCCACCTTGAGCCAAACTGAAGAGAGGAGGATTGGACGAGGGCAAGGGTTTGACAGGGTCCATAGCTAAGGAAATCCGCAGACGATCAGCCGATGGTACAGAAGTGGAAGTTGGTAAAACTAGCAATGACCGCTGCGATAATGCAGGGGAAGATGATGGTGACAACGTAGACGTGATAGTGGGTGACATGAGAATAGGTGATCCGACGGGGGGATATGGGTTAGGCAATGAGAGAGATGTCGAGTAGGACGCAGGTGCGGAGGATGACCCAGGCAAGGACACAGAAAAAGGTGTGATAGGAAGAGACGACGCATCCGCTAGAGCGGGTGAGAATGCGGGCAATGATGCATCATAGGCACAGAATTCAGAGGAGATAGAACATAGATGGGAGACTTTTCAGAAAGAAGACACTGCCCTTAGGCCATCCAGCCCATGAACCTCCCTCAACATGAGAGGCGGGCACAAATAGAAGAAATGAGGTCGACAGTGTTGCAGTTGAACGTGCTGAAAAAGAATAGAATGTCACAATATTCAATGACACACATACAATCAACGTCCACGAAATGCAATGCCTAAGGCTATGGAGACATACTGAGGAACAAACAAATGCGGCCATGACAAGAGATATTTCCACCACGTTGGTCCTCAAGGATCCAGACGCATGTGACGCTTCCCCAGACATCAGCAAGACGGAGGTTGGCGGGACGACCGAACCAGCAATCACAGGGTATGATATGGTGTGGAAGAGGACCATGAGAGATCTGGTACCACTCCCAAGTCATGTACTTTGTGGCCTCATGAGCAAAGGTTTTTCTAGAGACAACAGTTTACTAGCATGGTGCGGACACCATCAGCCAGGGCGTGGTTCCAACGTTATGAGACACGATTTTGTTGTGTGGTGTATGGAGTAGCTGAATCAAAGCGGACACCAAGTAATGTGGAAGTAAAGATGTGGGCCAATGAGCTCACCATCACGATCAAAGCAAAACACCTTCAGCTTGCACTGACTGTCACACTCTGCTTATACGAGCCAAGACTCGATTGTAGGCTTCATAGCACTCTTCAAGTAGAGTGGATAAATCCAACGGAAACGATAGTAGTCATCATTGAGACACAAGACGTAACAACCACCATTGATAAATTCAACTACAAATGGTCCCATCATGTTGCAATGGACAAGAGTGAATGGCTTGTGGGTGCAAAACTCAGTTATGCAGTCCAATCAAAAAGCAATGCAAGGTGCAGAGAAGATAGTGGCATCCAAACCAGCAACACGCTAATGATGAAATCGGTTGTAATTGGCAGTTGTGGACACATGGTAGAGGAGTGGATGCAGCACGATGCAACAAGCGAGTAAGCTGTGGAGAGATTGAGGAAGAACATGGGTGTAAGCAGTTGCGGTAGCGGTCGGCATGGGTGCAAAGAGTGGGATACAATGTAGCTTATCGCACCGAAGACCACGAAGGACACCATGCCCAGAGGACTGAAGAGGTACAGTAGCAACGCCACTAGACATGATGAAATCCATACCCTAATCATAGAGGGTGGTGGCAGGCAGAAGACTTACCTCGAGTGCGGGAAAAAACAACACATCAGGTAGAAACAGATCATGGTCAGGACCAACAAAACACACCACACCAACAACTTGAATTGTAAACATCTCACCTGATCTAATACGAACGAACTGAACATCACTCACTGGTCCCAACAACACGGTTGCGAGATGTGGCGATGTCATGTGATAAGTGGCTTCATTATCAAGAATCAAGAACTTGTGTGACACTCACATGCAAGTAATGTGACATGACATGACATGTTGCAACGTTACCTGTGAAATGAGATGAGGATGGCACGTGCTTGGAGCAAGCTGATAGGCGACAGGGGTAAGAGACATGCGGCCAATTCTAAACGAACACACCATCAGCAACCCAACTATCCAATGGCACTCCCTCAAGTGATCCATCCAACTCGCGATGGTGATCTCCAGACTCAATCACCAATCTCACACCACAAGAGACAAGTGGAGGTCGAGGCTGATGAGGCCAAGGTGTAAAGGGAGAACATGTGTGCATATCATATGGTAGATATGCTGGATGCCATGATGTGGAGGATGGGGTATCTGGAAATAAAGGGCAAGAGCCCCCGTAGAAGTCTCAGAAAGATCTGATGTCCTTAATGCCTGACTCTGAGATGGAGGCTAAAGGAGCTGAACAGAATGTGTGGGGAGCTGACGTATGAAGATACGAAGGATGTGTGTAGAACGGTGAGGGTGGCCCGTAGAACAATGGGACCAAGTAGGATGGTTCCCATGCCACCATGGATGGAGACATTGTCGACAATGCCATTCTCTGGGGGATGGGAATTTCAGAGGAAAGAAGAATGGAAGACTGATGGGAGAATCTCATAATGGTCTTCCACAGTGCTGGGATGAATCCTTGAGCGACTGGGTCGCAAACTAGAGGGGTAGACTGTGACATAACAACAGAGAAGGATACAAGAGGAGAAAAAAAAGGAGAGTAAATGAAAGGGCAAGAAAGAAATGGCCATGCATCTGGGTCACAATACGGGGGACAGAAGGAGTCTCCCGAGGTACTGAAACAAAACCCCCAGGACCCCTTTCCTGATTAGAGAGGATAATAGTAGGGTGGAGAGAGGCAAGTTGAGAAAAAAAAATGAAAGATGGGGAGAAAATAGAATGAAGGGAGAGGAAAAGTAACGAGGAAGAAATGGAATGAAAATAGGAAGAGTTGTGAGTCACCGAGGGAGGTGGACCAGGGTTCTCCCTTGACCACTGTTGTTTCTCTTTTCTGTCGGTAACTAAGGAGCTCATTGATTGAAGAACTCATCAATCAATGGAGCCATTGAGCGACGAGACAACAGATCAGTGATCCCCTTTGCAGACAAGATCATTGATGGTTGACTCCATTTCATGGACAGTGGACAGCTTCCTAGAAGCCGCCCAACTATAAAAGACCTTGGTGTTGAGTGTGTTGAGTGTGTTGCGCATGTTGCTACTGTTGCTACTGCTCCTCGTGACTTTAAGAACTGTCTGCAGTAGCTGGTGATGCTGTTGTAGCCAAAAGCAACAGACGCGTCTTTTGCTAAAAAATTGGCAAGGATGATGTTGCTCCTGTTGGCGGCTGCTATGCGCTAGTGTTGCTACTTATCTTGAATTGATAGAGGAACGCATGCTATCACACAGTTTTACTGGCTTGTGCTACGGCTGTAGATTTAAGTCGCATCACAAGATCAGGCAGTGGACAACGATGTCCAATTTGCAAAGAAGTAGGGCATCAAGAGGGTTTTCCAAGATGCAAAAGACATAATAAGCGTCAGGGACGCTGCCACCACAGATTACGTGGCAACAACATCATTGGTGGGTGGGCAAAGAAGCCCAAGGTGCACAATGGTACAGCTGCAACCAGGAGGTGAGCCTCCTGCCATAGATCATGGTGTTGTAGCTGTGGCTGAGATTGCCGCAGAAGAGAGGTGACGTGGTTCAGATGGTTGTAGTGTCTACAACTACTCCTCTTGTTGTGATGACTCATAATGAATTCCTACCTTCACAGTTGTTATCGTGTGTGCTTGTTGCCGCTGAGATTCCGCAACAAGAAACCTTTATTGAAAACATGGTAGCGTCCCGTCATACTACTTGGTGTGAGCCCTGAGCTCAAGGCCTCCACGTTGCCAGGATCTGTTTGCCCCCACCCAGGCCAACCCCACCCAACCAGATGCTGTTGATGTGTGTTTTCTGATGGAATGCAAGGATACAGTCCCTCAACT